>CM059327.1:3311733-3319233 GCA_030340685.1 Protosalanx chinensis | reverse complement strand
GCAGAAGGCTAGACTCAGCAAAGTGTGTGTGTGTGTGTGTGTGAGTGTGTGTGGGTGTGGGTGGGTGTGTGGGTGACCAGTAAGAGTGAAAGAGGAAGGTGGGTATCACAAGGAGGGAATGTGTGCAGGAGCGGAAAAAAACAGCCGTTTGAGAAGAGCGAAAAAGGGAAATCAGTGCTAGTGTGTTTTCCGTGTGTAACGAGGGCTGTGTGCTGTCACCTCCTGCCACCTCCTGTCACCTCCTGCCACCTCCTATCACCTCCTGCTCCTCCTGTCACCTCCTATCACCTCCTGCCACCTCCTGTCACCTCCTGCCACCTCCTGTCACCTCCTGCCACCTCCTATCACCTGCTGTCACCTCCTGCCACCTCCTATCACCTCCTGCTCCTCCTGTCACCTCCTATCACCTCCTGCCACCTCCTATCACCTCCTGCCACCTCCTGCTCCTCCTGCCACCTCCTGTCACCTCCTGTCACCTCCTGCCACCTCCTATCACCTCCTGCTCCTCCTGTCACCTCCTGCCACCTCCTGCCACCTCCTGCTCCTCCTGCCACCTCCTGTCACCTCCTGCCACCTCCTGTCACCTCCCCTCCCAGACTGAAACTCCCTCCACTCACGGTGGCCTGCGGCTTCCACTCCAAATAAAAGCCAACTTTCTTTTTTTTCTTGTTTTACTTCAGTGTTTCCTTCTGTTCCCCTCCCTCCCTCCCTCCCTGTCATTCTCTCTCCCTCTGTCTTCCTGTGTGTGCTATTTGAGTGGTTGTATGTTTGGGTTGGACCTCTTGGACTGCAGCTGGTCTCCTTGGGTCTAGAGAAAGACGGGGAGGGAGAGGAGAGGAGGAAGGAAGACTGAACAATATGAGAGTTTGTGAAGATGAACGAGATGGTTAGGTTGGTTCTCCACTGTTGACGGACCAGCGTAAATACACTGGTAGATGTAGAAAACAAACTTGGAGGCTTCTGAAGTGAAACTGTAGCACTTAACACTCGCTCACACCACTGTAAAGCAGAGCAGCCAATCGCTGTCAGTCCTTTACATCCGAGATGGTTCTACTCCCCAGACATGACACTGATTCCAGTTTCCTGGCCCCCGGTCGTCTCGCTGTGTCAAGTAACTCCTCTGTCTCTGCAGCCTGGGGCTCGTACGCGCCTTCTCATCCATCTTGTCCCTTCCCCTCAGAACACTGACAACTGTGTGTGTGTGTGTGTCTGTGTGTGAGAGATATAGGTCGGAGAACAACGGGGCCATATGTAACTGTGAAATATGACATAATCTCCTAGGAATCTCTCGAAACTTCCCTTCTTATGGATCATCTCCAGCTGTAGGCCTGTCCGTGCAGCTATCTGTGTGTGTGTGTGCGTGCTGACAAAGATAGCAGGCAGTAACACTGTTGTGGTATCTGAAAAATGTCTCTGTTAGCCTGATCCTGGGATATCCATGGTCACGTGGTCCTGCTGTCCGATAACAGCTGGAACATCCATCAAGGTTCTCCTCAGACAGGCTCTCCACAGCCTGGCGTGGCCCCAGGCCTTCCATCTTCCTGCTGGACGCCCTGTCTCCAGTCAGGTCCCCCTCAGTGGGAGGGCTCTGTCACTGTCCGGGTCACGCTGACAGTGGGGTGGCTTGACCAGGCAGAGGGGGTCTGTGTTAGGCTGCCTCGTGGAAGACTGATGAGGGCTGGGGGCATCTGTGCTACCTCTCTCTCTGTCTGTCTCTCTGTCTGTCTGTCTCTCTCTCTCTCTCTTTCTTTCTCTCTGTCTCTCTCTCAGATGTATTTGATGTAGAGAGTACAGTGGCAGCCAGCTTTAGCTTGTTTGTCAGGTGAGGACATGAGGTAGCCGGATAGGCTTTTATTGTGCGTGTGTGTGTGTGTTTCCATCCACATGTGTTTCAGCACCTCTCCACCCACAAACCTGCTCCTCCATGTTGTTCTGCACGGACGTCAGGGTTGTGAGTTTTGATTCAGTGCCCTTGTGTTGTGCTTCTGACAATAAAATACTCTCTCTCTCTCTCTCTCTCCCCCTCCCTCTCTCTCTCTCTCTCTCTCTCTCTGTCTCTGTCTCTCTCTCTCTCTCTCTCTCTCTCTCTCTCTCTCGTACTCGCTCTCTTTCTATACTATACGAGTTTCCCACCTTTGCGGTCGTTAATCTCAGAGTGAGCGCACCGTCCAAGTTAGTCCAGCGCGTCCCGGCGGTCTCCGAGGGCGTTGCCGAGCGGAGGGCTCCTCCGCCTGGGTCGTAACTCTCTGTTGCCGTGGCGGAGGAGGAGGAGTGTGGAAAAGCGGGGGTGGAAAATCTGAACCACCTGCTGCTGAGGAGAGGAGTGGGCCTCCGCCCTCCGGGGGGGGGAGGTTAGCTACGGAGGGACCTGTGGAGGGTCTGGACCTCGGCGGAGCTAGGGGGCACTGGACTGGAGGATGCGCACGCACGCACACACGGAAGGAGCCAGACACAAACACACACACACAAACAAGCGTTCACTCAAAAGCTGAACTTGGTGGTCACTTCCTGTACACGCTGCGTGTCATGACCATGTTCATGCTAATGTTCCAAACACTCGTGATGTCACTCCTGCTGCACAGAAAATGATTGGCTGGCTGCTGCCCGCATCATGAAGTTAACAAGCTGCCCTCTGCTTCTTTTCTTTGTTAGGTAGAATAGATGACGTTTGCTCATCAACAATACACACACACACACACACAGACACACAAACAGGACTGACCTGAAGTACTTATCTGGTGAACTCCCTGGCTGGGAGTGTGTTTAGGATCCTAGGGCATTGTATAGGGTGCATTATCTGCTGGCTCTGCTTATGTACTGTAACTCTCCTGGATGTGGATTGTGCTAGTATTCTGTATAGAGTTTGTGTGTGTGTGCGTGCGTGTGTGTGTGTGTGTGTGTGAGAGAGATGGAGAGAGAGAGGGCGACAGTGTGTGTTTGAGATCGAGAGAGAGACAACGACTGTGTGTGTGTGTGATGGAGAGAGAGAGAGGGCGGCCAAGCCTTTAGACAGAGAGAGGGGCCCCTCCTACCTTGCCTTAAGAGGGGATTTTTCTGAGTCGGTAACTGGGATTATGAAGAGGATGATTTAATAGGCGGCAGCATTGTTGATCGCTTAAGCTCTGTTAGTACACTTAGTCTGCCATCACTGTTAATGATAGCATGGCATAACAGGCTTTGGGCTGTGTGTGTGTGTGTGTGTGTGTGAGGAAGGTTCGGGTTCGAGAGCTACGGTACATCGTTGCTTGTTTTAACAAAGACTGCCAGCTCAGCTCTCAAACCTGCCAGGGTTCAGCTTCATCTTCCACAAAACCCATCAACACGCAAGCTATGCGAGTGTGTGAACGTGCGTGTGTTCTTTTGAATGCGTGTCTGTGTGTGCTGACCTGGACTTTCAGTCCGTGTTTTGTTTAGTTTTGGCACCAGTTTTGCCCTGACTCGACCATTCTGGACCATTCTGGTCGCTTACATTCCCGGGGACGAGGAAAGCCTCAGCTATGTAGAGGCACTATTGTGAAATAAATATTCAGATAGAAGTGATAGAACTGAAACAGGACTTTCTATGTGTGTTTCGGGTCCAGATGTGTCACACAGAGTGTGGGATTCTGTGTGTTGGCTTTCTGGAGAATTCCGACTACAGGTGTTTCCTAGGGAGGGAGGGAGGGAGGGATGGAGGGATGGAGGGAGGGAGGGATGGAGGGATGGAGGGAGGGAGGGATGGAGGGAGGGAGTGTCTGCTTTAATAGTTAGAAGGATCAGAACCTCCGAAACTGGTTTAAAAAAAAGAAGTTCTTATTGCTCTGTGGAGAATCTGAATACAATTTCATGGGCGAGGCATTGAATTGGAATCGGGCCACACCACTTGCTGGTCAATTTCCAACCGTCGGAGTGGAATAGTTCCCAGCTGTAGTGTGTTTGTGTGAAGTTTGGTTGTGTGGTTGAGGGCCGGCATCTAATGACATGGATCAACGAAGTTTCATCTCTGTTTGCTGACAGGGACCTGAGCGACCTGGCAGTCCCTCTACGTTGAACGTGTGCGTTTGCGCGTTAGAAAGTGAGTGCGTGCGTGTGTGTGTGTGTGTGGAGCCAAAATCAAGCCAGAGGTCGCAACAATTAAGTCCTCACCCTGAATGTAACCCTCTGACCTCTGAACTCCCAGCCTGCCTCTTCCCCCTCCCTCCCCTTTTACCACTTCAAACCCCTCTCCCCCCCCCCCCCCCCTCATCTCTTATCCATACTCTCCAACTCATTCTCCAAGGGGCACGTGGCGGCCAAGCTAGCTGCCACATGAAAGCATGCGATTGCCCCCTTCCCCTCCCCAGCCCTGAGCCCTCCAGGGGGTTAGAGTTGAGGTGAACCCAGCCCCCTCCTCCATCTCCCCTTCAAATGGGACAGTAAGGGGTTAGGGGGGGGGGGGGGGGGGGGGGGTTAATGAGCCCAGTAAGGTCTCTTGGTCCTGGGGGAGTTGTGGTCCTCTGAGCCCCTGGAGATGTGGAGGTGGGACAGAGAAGAGAGGAGAGCCTGTGATTTAAATGTCAGCCCCCCCACCCAGGCGGGAGGAAAAAAAGAGATCCATAAAAGTATCGTTTTCTTTTCATCACTCTGTCCTTTTCCATTCCTGCCTGCTTTACGTACTGCTGCTCTCCCCGTTTCCGAGTTGTCTTTCTGTGTCCCTCGCCCACTTCTCAGAAATCAAGCGGTCTCTGAGACAATGGGAGACACTCTGGGCCATAGAGATTGACGGATGGTTTCCTGCATGCGTGCGTGCGTGTGTGTGTTTGTGTGTCCGTATGCCCTGGTACCACTGACCATCCTGTTACGCATGTAGAGTTTGAGTCACACACACACACACACACACAGAGGAACTCAACAGTAGCATAACAGAACATTCCCATAAAACATCTCCCAGCCTCCAGCCTCCCCCATAATAGAACTCGCTCCCACACACAGCTGCTTCTCTCCTCTCCTCTCTCCCTGCCCCACCGTCCCCCTTCTCTCCCCCCCCCCCTCCCTCTCTCCTTCCTCCTCCATTGCTTCATCTCTCATACTCTTGCTTCCTCTTGGCTACTTCCCCTTTTTCAGTGTCTCCCCCCGTCTCTCACCCGATATCTCCCCCCATCTTTCCTTCCTCCCTCGTCTTCCTCCCTCCTTCCTGGAAGGTATGTGTCAGTATACTGTGTTATCATGAGGCGTGACAGGACATGACAGTTATAATACTTGTCCACATTCCCTGGAAGATCTTTCTCTACTTTGCCCCTAGAATACCTGTCTAGTTTGTCTGTCTCTAGAATACCTCTTTCTAGTTTGTCTGTCTCTAGAATACCTCTTTCTAGTTTGTCTGTCTCTAGAATACCTCTTTCTAGTTTGTCTGTCTCTAGAATACCTCTTTCTAGTTTGTCTCTAGAATATCTTTGTTTATTTTGACTCTAGAAACCCTCTCTGGTATGTCTATGTTGAGAATGTGTGGATATTAGGGGCTGTTCCTCATTGTTCCAGGTCTCATAACTCCAGCGTGTCCCTCACTTGTGACTTGGGGGGGGGGGGGGGGGGGCTTCACCCTGAACCCTGGGTGCATAAATCTTCCTCCATATGGGTGGAGAGGACCAGAGCAGGGGGTGACAGGCAAGCCTTCCCTGAGCTCTGCACAGCGTCCTGGGGATCAGGCCCGGGAGAGGAGACAGGGCAGGAGCCATGGAGGGATTCTGACCTCTCCATCTTCACCTCTCCCACACTCGTTTTTCATCTCGGCTTGTCTTCCTCCCCGCTCCAGCTCGTGTTTTTTCTTTTTTTGGGGGGGGCTTTTGTTGTTGTTGAGCATGTCAGTCAACATCGCGGTCTTATTGACCGTGACAGGGCCTCCCCTCTCCCCCCTCTCCCCCTCCCCTCCCTCTTCACGTTTCCTCCGCTTGCCGTTTGGACTCTTTCTCGAACCGCTCTTTCGCTCCGTCTCTTCTTCCCTCCTGCTCTCCCCCGCCCCCCCCCCCCTTACTCTCTTCTGAAGCTCTCTTTAAGCTCAGTCTCCCACCCCACCTCCCCTCCTCTGTCCCTCTCCCTCTCCCTTCTCTCTTTCAGCTCGTCCGCGTCTCTCTTTAGCTCAGTCGCTCCCTCCACGCCCCCACCTCCCCTTCCCTCCCCTGCCCCTGCCCGCATTCTCTCTCCAGCCCTGTCTCTGTCTGGGCTAGGCTGGGCTGGGGTGGGGAGGTGGGCGCCCTGGTCTCCAGTCCCAGGGACAGTAGGGCCAGGAGCAGGCAGCTTAATTCCTCCTGGCAGGGGACACGGGGGGCTGTTCAGGCACACTGGACTGCACACTCCACTGACTCCATAGAGAGAGGGGGGGGGGAGGGGGGGGGGAGGAGGAAGGTAAGGAGGGAGGGAGTGAGGCAGGGGACTGAGAAGGGAGGTGGGAGGAAGGTGAGGCAGGAGGAAGAGTTTTGGAGAGACAAATGGGCTGGGAGAGGAGGGAGGGAGGAGAGAGCTGTAAGGAGGGATAGAGGAGGAAGAAAGAGTGATTGGGTGAGAGGATGGGGGGGATGAAGAGAAGGGGGCAGGAATGAAGAATGCTGTAGGGGGAGGGCGGAGGTTCGGGATAAAGGAATGGAAGGGAGGAGAGGAGGAGGGTTTATAGTGGAGGAGAACTAACAACATAACAGGGTGTCCTAATTGGCCTCAGAGAGACGGTGGGGGGGCAGGGGCGGGTGTGTGTGTCTGTGTGTGTGTGTGTGTGTGTGTTAGGCAGGGCTTAGTGAAACAGCTGGCTATGTGGCTTCTTTAGGCAAGGGGGGAGTGGGGTCAGAAAGAGCCCCCCTTAACCAACCTAACACACGCAGACACACACACACACAGTCTCTGCACCATATGGGACCCACCCAGAAGAGCTTTCATGTGGTTGGGGGTTGAGGGTAGAGGAGGGGAGGGGCAGAGGGGAGGGTAAGGGAAAGGAGAGAGGACATGATGTGTGGGGGGGGGGGGGGGGGGGGTAATTAAGTGGCACGAAAACGACCAAACTAGACTGACCCCCCCCTCCGTCCTTTCTTCCCTCCTCCTTCCCTCCTCCTTGCCTCTCCTTCTCCCTTCCCCCTTCTACCTTCATCTCATTCTCATCCACTACCTTATTTATTTGGCAAGCGATCTGTTAATCTGGGGGCGTGGTGTTAAGGTAGCTCTTATTATAAGACTAGGGTTATAGTGTGTGTGTGTATGTGTGTACATGGGTGGGGTGTAGTAGAGGGGGTAGAGAGTAGTGTGTGGTTAGTAATTACAGGCCTTGTTCCATTACCTTTTAGATGTTCTCCTCTCTTTGTGATTGATCCAGTGAGATTGGAGCCCAGACTGCTGTCAGTTTGGAGCCCAGAGAACCTGGATGGTACAGTCCAGTACCTGTGACAGCCAGGTCTGACCCTGACGGGTCCGTTAACACTGGCTGACAGCGCTCTGGCATCTGTCCTGACCCTGATATCTCACCCTCCTAGATCTGGAGCCCAGAAGCTGTTTGGATCTGAG
>CM059327.1:3252736-3311233 GCA_030340685.1 Protosalanx chinensis | reverse complement strand
ACTCCCCGGGAAATAAGCCAACATCGCTGTTTCATTGTGTTCAGCACTATATTCATGCTGACATTATCTCCCCCTGTGTGTGTGTGTGTGTGTGTGTGCAGCGGTGTCTAACCTGGATGAGGGAGAGCAAGTGGACGAGTTCCACTACACAGCCCCCTGGCACCAGCAGGAGAACGTGTTCCTGCCCGGCAGCAGACCCCCCTGTGTGGAGGACCTGCACCGCCAAGCCAAGGTCAACCCTCAAGACCGCCCCTGAGAGGTAAGGACCCTCCCCCCCCTCCCGCCCCCCCCCACCCCCCCCCCCCCCCAAACCTGGTAGAACCACCACGTCAGAGAAAACCACCAAGGGCATGAGATAGAGTGACGGTTAAGATTAGGAAAGCAGTTCCATGCGTACGCCCACACACACACACACACACACACACACGGAGCCCCGATCGATTTACTGCTGTTCACACAGAACACAGCTCTGTGACAGCGTTGTAAAAGCGTCCCTGCTGTTTGTCTAGCTGTGTGACGCGCAAACTGTGACATCCTGCACATCCCCCCCCCCCCCCCCCCCCCACCCCCGACTGTCCGGAGGGTCTGGGTGGTAATCACTCGGTGACTGTCACTAAGAACACGGTGATGTCACTAAACACAGTGATGTCACTAAACACACAGTGATGTAACTAAACACACTGTGATGTCACTAAGAACACTGAGGTCACTAAGCACACAGTGATGTCACTAAACACAAGGTGATGTCACTTAACACATGGTGATTTCACTAAACACACAGTGATGTCACTAAGAACACTGTGACGTCACTAAGAACACTGTGAGGTCACTAAGGACACGGTGATGTACCTAAGAACACAATGATGTCACTAAAACACACGGTGATGTCACTGAACACACACTGTGATGTCACTTAACACATGGTGATGTCACTAAGAACACGGTGATGTCACTAAGAACACGGTGATGTCACTAAACACACGGTGATGTCACTGAACACACAGTGATGTCACTTAACACATGGTGATGTCACTAAGAACACAGTGATGTCACTAAGAACACGGTGATGTCACTAAGAACACGGTGATGTCACAGCAGCCCACATGATGTTCCTCATGATAACAGAATACCAGGAAATGGGCCGCTTGTTTGCCTTTAGTGTTCCAGGGAAAAGCCTGTCAAGGGAGCCAGTTAGGGGTGTGTTGTTGGTGTGTTCAGGTGTGTGTGTGTGTGGTGTGTTCAGGCACATGTATCTACCTGCAAGGTGGCCTTGTGCACCAAGCAGAGACAGAGAGATTAAAGAGGAGAGGGAGAGAGAGAGAGATTAAAGAGGGAGAGAGAGAGGACGAGAACGGGATGAATGACCGACTAACGGAGACAATAGATAAGGTAACCGGATGGTCTCTGAGCCTTTGAGTCACCTCCATTAGGGTGGTGTCACACACACACACTCTCACACACACTCACACACACACACACACACACACACACACACAAGTCTTTTGTTTTTCCATGTCATTGTCCTGGTCATTGTTTTTCGTGCTCCTGAAACGTGACACACACCTTACACACCTGTGGGTGGATTCAGCACATTCGGCACACCCCCCCCCCCATACCAACAGGTGTTCAGTGTCTGGTGGAGTGGGACTGTGTACTGAGCTGGAACACAGATCTTCCCAGGAAATGTCCTGGGGGGACACAGACACACACAAACACAGACACACAGAGACACACACACAGACACACGGATACACACAGCACGCTCTGCACACAGATTCAGGAAAGTTCAATATCAGCCCTGGTCAAGAGAGATCCATAGTCTATTGGCGGGGTGACACGCACACGCCCCTGTGAGGTGTCACACGGAGCCACATGATGTGCAGACGGTCCGAGTGTTGCGTAAGAGCGATGACATGTGCCGTTATAAAAGATATCAATCGATACGAGAAGCTTTTTTACTCACTGGTCGAGACATTGATACGTGACACCAGTAGAAAGCTCGCTCGCACACGCTCCTAGCGAAAGCGCGTGCACGCACACACACACACGCAAACAGCACTTTGTGGTCACATCAAACAAAAAGCGGTAAACAGGTCGCAAAACCTCCTCTTCCTCATCTCAGCTGCTTCGTAAACACCTCCTCTCTTATTCCCCTCCATCTCTCTGTCCCTCTGTCTCACACACACACACCACACACGTTTGAGCTCCATTAGTCTCCATTAGCCATTAGCCTAATACCAACCTCTGTAACCTCGAAGAGAAGCTTCTTAATTATCTGTGCCCAACGATGATGAAAGGGAAACCGCTCTCTGAGACGTGGAGCGGCTTTGTTCGCACAAAAGGACGTCTTTTTGCCGTGCGAACGTGAGGCTCGTGAGAACTGGAGGGGCCGCTGCTGAGCAGGAGCATTCTGGGACGCGAGGGTCTTCGGAGTTCAAAAAGGGGAGAGAGGATCAGTGTCCCTTTGAAATGCTGGGAGGATGAATTATGACTAGCCTGTCCGAACGTCCCACCTAGGGAAGGGGAGGGGGAGAGGGAGAGAGAAGAGAGAGCGAGCTGTCATAACTGGAAACCTCAATCGATCCGGCTGTGGTTTCAAGTTCCTTTGAAATGAGTTGGACGTACTCAGAAAGGGGTTTTGTGCGTGTCGGAACCAAGAGCCGATTAGTTATGTAGACGAGGCCTCTGCTAAAAGACACAGGGGCAGGGGGAGAGCGACATTCAGAACTTGCCGCAAGAGACGAGGAGGGAGATGGATGAAGGGAGGGGGAGGGGGGGGATGGAGGGGGGGGGGTGGTCTGCCATCTGCGTATGACAGACTGGAACCGATACCCCCCTCCCTCGCCACGCACCACGCATTGCACGCCACTCTGGTTAGCGCCCATGCACACTGTCGTCGGTCAGGCTGCGAGATGTTCGTGTGTGTTATAGGCACGCGCACACACCAGACACACGCAGCCACGCTCCTTTCAGACCACAGACTGTGTTTCTCTCTCTCTCTCTCTCTTTTGTTTGTCTCACACATGCGTACGCACACATACTCTGAGACTCACACACACACACACACACACATCTCACTCCCCGCAGCAGGTCCTAGTGAGCGGTTGCTTGCGCTGTCAACAGCCTGCTGCTGAGACACACGGACAGACATGCCGTGTGTGAAACGCACACACACGAAAATGATGCCCGGCCATATGCCTCCTGAATACACGCTCACCTATACAGGGTCAGCTAGTGTTAGTGTTGTTGATGCTTCTGCCTCCGCTGATACTCCACAATGTGTGTCTGTGCAGGTGTCCGGTATGTGTGAGTTGTGTGTAACCCTAGCTCCTCTCTCTCTCTCTCTCTCTCTCTCTCTCTCCTGTCTCTCTCCCTCTCACCCCCCCCTTGCCCTCAATCTCTTCTCCCCCTATTTTTCTCTCTCTCTCCCTCCCTCTCTCTCTCTCTCTCTTTTTCTCTCTCTCTCGCTCTCTCTCACTCTCTCCCTCTCTCCCCCTTGCCTTCTCGCTCTCTCTCTTTTTCTCTCTCTCTCTCTCTCTTCTCTCTCTCTCTCTCTCATCTTTCTCAGAGTGTGACAAGCTGAGGAAGGATGGTTTCAGGAGCTCCCAGTATTACTCTCAGGGCCCCACCTTCGCTGGGCCGGAACCCCCCAACAGCACCCTGCAGGACGAGGAGGACGACAACGACAAAAAGGTAACACACACACAAGCACACACACACCTTCACCTTTCCTTAACAATTCACATCTCTCTACTCCCCTTTTCTCCCTAAATTTAAGAACAGTCTTCTGGTGGCCATAAACAACATGCTACTTGTCTGCCCCCATGTGGTCAAAGATGGAAGTGTTTTCCACCCCAATTAGCGCTATTTCCCCACCACGTTTCCCTCCCTCTCTCTCTCTCTCTCTCTCTCTTTCTCTCTCTCTCTCTCTCTCTCTTCTCTTTCTCTCTCTCTCTCTCTCTCTCTTTCTCTCCTCTCTTTCTCTCATCTTTCTCTCTCTCTCTCTTTCTCTCTCTCTCTCTCTCTCTCTCTCTGTCACTCTCTCTCTCTTTCTCTCTCTCTCATCTCTCTTCTCTCTCTTGTTGCCACCTCCTCTGTGTCTCTCTTCACTCTTGTTTTTCCTCTCTCTCCCTCCTTCCCTCCAGAGCTCATTAGCCTCAGAGTTCCAGTCACGGCTTGTCTACCGTGCGTGTAGTGACACTTAGGGCCTGCTTACATGAGCGACCCTGAGGGAAGCTCAGCAAGAAAAACACCACGGCTTGTTGGAAAACAACCCTGCTGTCATACCGCTGGCCAACACTGGGTGGAGCTGTGCGCCCTCTCCAGACAGATTCAGATTAAGAACCTGTTGTGACAGCATGTTGGCCTGAAATGATGTTTTTAGACTGTCGAGTTACGAGTCTCTGAGGGTTTTAACTGCCCGTCGAGGTCTGCGTTTTTAGTCTCATCCCTGCCTTCCTGTTTACCTTTCCTTGTCTTTGCTGCCTCTCTCGTCTCCTTGATTCCTCACACCTAGCCTAGCATCAAGGGCCCTGGAGGCTCTCTGCTCTAACGAGGGTCTTCATTGTCACGCCCCGCATCCCCCCCCCCCCCCCCCCCACTCAGTCTCGCAAGAACGTCCACTTCTCTTCCCACCTTTGACCTCTTGCCGTGTGGGTCGTCGCTCACCTCACACACGCACCCCATTTCGCAAGCAGATCTCTGCACCACAGCCCAAACTCTGAACCCACACACACACACAGGCAGGCGACACACACACACACGCACGCAGGCAGGTGACACACACACACAGGCAGGCGACACACACACACACACACAGGCAGGTGCTAGCTGTCCCACTGAGGGAGCTGCCCCCCTCACCCTCCCCCCCTCACCCCCCTGACCCCGACCAATCCATCCGTAATCTCCTCCTCTGTTCTCTTATCGTTCCCTCCTCCTTCTGGAAACTAGGTGGGTTTCTGCCGTGCTTGGAAGCTAGTTGACCTCCCAGGCTGGAAGATGCCGTGTGTGTTTCTGTGTCTGTGTGTGTGTTTCAGTGTGTGTGTGTGTGTGTGTTGCCCCTGGCCCCAGAGAGAGGCCAGGTGTGAGGGAGGAGTTCAGTGGGGATCGTCTTGCTGCAGGTCTGCAGCGAGGCCTTGTCTTGCAGCGTGCTCCGCTTCAGAGCCCACTGTGCGTGAACACATCAGGATGCATGAGTGCCCTGCTCATCTGGCCTAGAGTCTCTCCAGCTCTCTGGTTACCTTCCACCCATCTCTCTCTCTCTGTGTTTCTCTCTCAGCCTTTCTGACAGTTACGTTTGAATATGTTGTCCAGCCTCTGTCAATTTGTGTATGATTGACCATGAAACATGTTTACAGCCTCTGTGGCTTTTAAAGGTCAGAGAGAGCCAATCAAATGTGTGTTTGTGTGGGTGTGTGTGTGCACTCTGCTTATGATAAACACAGTGCTGGAGGACATATAAAGGGTTTAGAAAGACCTAGTGGGGCCCAGCTGCAACTCTTCTTCCTCTCTCTCTCTTTTCTCTCTCTTTCTCTCTCTCTCTCTCTCTCTCCCTCTCCCTCCCTCTCTTTCCCCTCATATTCTCCCACATATTCTCCCTCTCCTCTCTCACTGACCTCTCCCCCCTCTGTCCCCCCTCTGTCCTCCAGTCCACGGCCTCGTCAGCGGAGGACGACAAGTCCCTCTTCTGCGTGACGCCGCAGACCAACCCTGAAGGGGAGGGGCCCGAGCTTGACGGACAGGTGGTGTGGACCAAGGCCCCGCCCCTTCCCACCCCCGAGGAGAAGATGAGACAGGTGGCCCAGGCCGTGCCCACGGACATCATCCCCATCAACGTCACAGGTAGGACACCCCCCCCTGCCACCCTGCCCCCCCCACGGTGCCCCCCCGGCCACCGACCAGCCATGAAATCAGCATGGCTGTCTCCTGCTGTTTCCTGTTGGGTTGAAGATGATCTCAGCCCAATAGTCTTTCGGTGTTCCTGCCCTCATGAACTGGGTCACGGTAGAGAACGTCGTAGCGCTCTTGGTTGCTGTAGTTCGGGAAACACGGGATCTAGCGGCTCTGTCTGTCTGTGTCTGTCTGTGTCCGTCTGTCCTGTGTCTGTCTGTCTGTGTCTGTCTCTCTCTGTCTGTGTCTGTCCGTCTGTCTTCCCCTTTGTCGCTCTGTGTATTCCCTCTCCATTTTCCTTCTCTCTCATCAGTCCCTCTCTATCCACCTGACCTTGCTCCCTACTGTGTGTGTGTGTGTGTGTGTGTGCGCGCGTGTGTGTGTGTGCGGGCAGGCGTGCTAGTCTACATGAACAGCAGCGGGGGGTGTACGTGCGTTCTGAGCATGCCCAGTGCGTCCCGGTGTGTTAGACAGAGCAGTCAAAGGTCAAGGACAAGCGTCATAACTTCATGTCAAACTGCCAGCGCTTTGACAGAGGCTGACACTAAAGCAGCGACACACACACACACACACGCTGAGTGAGAGGTCTGGACCCAAAGCCTAGCTGCTCTGTTGGAGGTTCAGTGACCACATATTTCCAGCAGCAACACTGCTGGAGGGGCAGTGTAGAGGCTGGAACAGTTTAGAGGCTGGAACAGTTTAGAGGCTGGAAACAGTTTAGAGGCTGGCTCAGTGTAGAGGCTGGAACAGTTTAGAGGCTGGCTCAGTGTAGAGGCTGGAACAGTTTAGAGGCTGGCTCAGTGTAGAGGCTGGAACAGTTTAGAGGCTGGCTCAGTGTAGAGGCTGGAACAGTTTAGAGGCTAGCCCAGTTTAGAAGCTGGCCCAGTGTAGTGGCTAGCCCAGTTTAAAGGCTGGCCCAGTGTAGTGGCTAGCCCAGTTTAAAGGCTGACCCAGTGTAGTGGCTAGCCCAGTTTTAAAGGCTGGCCCAGTGTAGTGGCTAGCCCAGTTTAGAGGCTGGCCCAGTGTAGTGACTAGCTTAGTTTAAAGGCTGGCCCAGTGTAGTGGCTAGCCCAGTTTAGAGGCTGGCCCAGTGTAGTGGCTGGCTCAGTTCAGAGGCTGGCCAAGTGTAGAGGCTTACCCAGTTTAGAGGCTAGCCCAGTTCAGAGGCTGGCCCAGTGTAGAGGCCGGCCCTGCATAGTGTGACGTGTAATGGAGTGTACTAACGAGAAAACGCTAACGAAACGGACAAACTGAAGGATGTGTCAGACCAATTAACCGAGCATAATCCCTGTCCCCAGCACTCTAATTACTGTTAACGAACCTGCTGTGTAGAAACCCATGGTCACTGTCTGTCAAACCCGAGGGCCATCGAGGTATCAGTGTTGACTGATAGAAGGTATGTTCTAGAAAGAGCAGTTCCCCAAGATGCTGTGAGCGCCCCCAGACAGACTTAGAACCTTGGTGTTCTCACGTGTGTGCATGTGCCTGCATGTACGTGTTTGAATCCCTCTCCAGTGCTCAGCGTGTGTGTGTGTGTGTCTGTGTGCGTGTCTTTGTGTAACTTTGTGTGTTTGTGTCTTTCCTTTCCTGTTGCTTCTTGCTTTTTCTTAAATTTGCATGTCAAACCCTTCTCAGGCATCTTCTACGCTCGGCATGTGCCTCCCTTTGTATTTGTCACTAACGGGCTGGTGTTGTTGTTGCCTGTTTTTTTTTTTCCGCCTGCCTGCTCTCTCGCCCTCCCGGCCACCAGGGGGCAACGTTTGACCGGCAGGCCAGCATCCGCCGCTCCCTTATTAACACTGACACGATCTCCCGCCGGCCCAAGAAGGTCAAACGCAGAAAGACTATTTCAGGGGTGGCCCGACAACGTCGACCAGGGAACTAGGTAGGAACCTGCTGCTCGCTGCCCCATAGGCCTGTCAGTCATCCAGCCTCCACCACAGCCCTCATCCCTGGTCAAAGACAGTCTCACTCATCCCATCTAAGCTGCTGAAGTGATCTCTTCTTTCCCCCTCTTTAAACGTGGAGTTGACCTTCCATCTTCAATCTGTTGTCTGTGTGAGTTCACTCCTAGAAGAGAGAAAGTGTGTGTGTGTGTGTGTGTGTGCGCGTGGGGGGGTGGGGTGTGTGTGAAGATTTCACGCCCCCCCAACCCTGCTTGGTTATGGTGAGTTGTGGTCATGGTAGCCTACTTACAAGGTCCCCAGTCTGATCTCTGACCTTCAACCTCTCGACCTCGCTGATCTTTGAACGAATGAGGTCAACGTAGCCGTTGCTGTTAGCCAGATGGCTAAGCTAAATCTGCTAAGTCTCCCTGGGCGCTGCAAAGTTCTCCTATTTTGTTGCATATTGATGGGGCGGCTGGGGGGGGGGGGGGGGTGGGGGGTCGGGGGGGTCGACATGTGAGGTCAACAGAGAGTCATTCCTGTGGAGGATGAGATGAGTAAAGGAGATAGAGAGGGAGCTTTGAAGGCAGAGCTGGCTGAATTTCTTGATTGCTGCTCTGTGGTTAATTCCTCTGCTTGCACCAAGGCAGTATGGGGAGTGCAGACCTGCAGCTTAATCTATTGCGTACAGCTGCAGTACTGTCACTCTCCCTTTTAGTGCAGGGTGGTGTGTGAGGAAGAGAGAGAGTGTGTGTGTGTGTGTCCTTGGGGGGGGGGGGGGGGTGGGTGGGGGGGGGGAGTCCGGGCATCAACAGGCAAGCCAGCGCAGATGGGAGACGCATCAACGATCCTCTTCTACTTTCCAACACATTCTCCACTTTTCTTTATTTATGCGACGGTATGTGCTATGTGTCTTTCGATGTGTGTGCGTCTCTGCAGGCTTGTGTGTGTGGGACTGCAGGAGAGTCAAGGGGAGTGCGTATGTGCGTGTCTGTGCGTGTGGCAGCAATTGTGTGTGGGACTGCCAGTGATTGTATAGATGTGTGAGTGTGTGTATGTGCACTTGTGTGTGTGTACGACTGTCAGCAGCTCGTTGCCTTACCAGCTGCTTGCTGTGGTCTCTTAAGATTTTTTGCTCCTGTCCGATCAGATGGAACAAGAGCCAGACTAGGAGGAAAGCATAGTGGGGAGTCTGCTCTCTGTCTCTGCCTCTCTCTCCCCCTCTCTCTCTCACTCTCTCTCTGTCTCTCTCTCTCTCTCTCTGTCTCTCTCCCTCTCTCACTCTCTGTCTCACACTATCTGTTGTCTCTCTTTCTGCGTCTCCCTCTCCCTTTCTGTCTCCCACTCGCTCTCTCTCTCTGTCTCTGTCACAGTCTGTTGTCTCTCTTCCTGCGTCTCTCTCTCTGTCTCTCCTCATTCTGCTTCCTAATGAAGACGACTTGCGGTTATTAACATGTCAGAGGGGGCCGCAGCAAATCACATTAATTAGCCTCCCAATAGACACAACTAATCTGATCGACAGCCTGCCAGGAGAGAGAGAGGGGGGGGGGGGGGAGAGAGAGAGAGCGAGAGGAAGGGGGGGACAGGATGGGAGGAGCAGATAGCTTGGGGTAGCCTGGTCCTTCGTGTGGTTAACCTTCTCGTTCTCTCCGGCCGTTCTTCCACAGCGGCGAAAGGGAGAGGCGGCGAGCTCCGGCCTCATTCCATGTTCATCCCGGGACAGTACTCAACGCTGGGACGGGTGGGGAGCGTCAACTCCTCGCTCCGACGCTCCGACACCCGGGAGTCCGGCTGCCAGACCGAGGAGGTGAAGATCGTCCCTCCGTCCATGCGGAGGATCCGTGCTCAGAGAGGACAAGGCATCGCCGCCCAGATGGCCGGGATTTCCACTTCCTCCTCGGCAGGAAGCATGTCTATCTCCAGCGGGGACATCTCAGGGGTGATGGTCTTGCCCCCCCATCTGAACGGAGATGCCCAGAGGTTTCACAGCCTCCCCCGCCCAGGCGCCAGGGTCTCCTTAAGCGCTGATCCCATCTACAGCAGCACCCCCATCAGGCCGGAGGACCACCCTGCACCTCAGAGGCAGATTGGCAAGCTCCAGGTGGACGACACCGTGGTCCACCTGAGGAACGCCCCCAGGATAGGCACTCTTCCTCGGCCTCGGTCCCAGGAGGTGAGGGGGTCCCAGACAGGGGAGTGGGGAGGGGGTCCGGCCTGCATGGTGTCCCCCCACGCCGCCTACTCCACCTCCGTCATCCCCAACGCCACCATGTCCTGCTCAGCCGAGGTCATCACCCTCCACCACTCCCCAGGCCAGCTCACCCAGTCCCTCAGTCCCAGGCCTCTCAGCCTGGCCTGCAACGCTGACTCCCTGGCCTCCACTCCCTTCACCCACAGCGCCACCTGCCCAGCCCTCGCCCCCACCACCCCCAGCGAATCAGGACGCTCGGACAGTAGCATACACAGCGCCAGCACCCTGGCGGCCACGCCCCCGCCCTCGGCCGACGACCAGTGGATCTACGACACGCCCGAGAACGTGGTGGCGCCCCGGCGAACTTTGACCTCCAGCTGCTCCACCCCCATCAACCACCTGTACAGCAGTTTGGAGCGCTCGTCTCGCACCACCACCGACTCCAGCTCCCTCTACTCCCAGGACAACGATGGCTACTACACCTCCATGCACCTGGACTCAGGGCTCCGCTCCCGCCACCCCCGGGAGCGGCCAGGGTCACGGGCTCCCCGGGGGTCGGGCCACCAGACACAGCATGTACGAGTGCCGCGAGCTAACCCACCAGGAAGACGGAGGCAGCCTGTACAGCGACCGCTCTCTCTCTCGCAGTATCTCCCTGCGCAAGGCCAAGAAGCCCCCGCTGCCCCCGGCCCGCACCGACTCCCTCAGGCGCAAGCCGAGCGGCAAGAAGCCGCCGGGAGCCGTCAACGCCGTTAGCGGAGTTAGCGCGGGGACGAACGGCGCGGTGTTGAACGAGACGCTCATCGCTAGCCTGCAGCAGAGCCTCCAGATGGGGCTTCGAGGGGGGAAGGGCAAGGGAGCGTCCCCCACGCACAGCCCCTGCAGCGACTACGACGACCCGTGGGTGCTCCGCCCGCGCAGCCAGAGCAGCGTTAGCATCGCTAGCTCGGCCACCTCGCTAGCGGCTAACGCTAACGGCGTCGCGGTGGCTAACGTCTACTCCCTGGTCCACGTGACTCCAGCCCACAGCGACACCAGCAGCCTGCGCTCCGACTACGCCGAGTCCTGGATGTACTACATGGATTACCCCCGTAACCACGGAGACCAGGGGCCGCACTCCCCCTCCAGGCACCCGTCCGTAGCGTCTAACAGCGCCCACCCAGGGGCTCTTCAGAACGGAGGTGTGGGTCTCCAGAACCACAGCAGCAGCCAGGGCTCAGCAGCCCCAGGCCAGGAGGGAGGGGTGACGGTTAAGCCCAAAACAGCCACCTCATCCCCGGACCGGGTTCACCGGCTGACCTCGCCATCCAGCGGCTACTCCAGCCTGTCCAACACCCCGACAGCAGGCACCCCCGTGCCCTCCTTCATGAGGTCCTCATCCCCGTCTGGGGGCCGTCCCAAGCCCAAAGTGCCCGAGCGCAAATCCTCGCTCCTCTCCTCCGTCTCCATCTCCTCCTCTTCCACCTCCCTCTCCTCCAACGCCTCTGACTCGCTCAGAAACTCCGGCCCGGCCCCCCCGCCCCCTCCGCCCCTGCCATTCTCCTCTGCCCCCCAGACCCCCATCTGCCCTCCCCCGTCTTTCCCCCCGCCTCTCCCTCCTTACTCCAGCCCCGGCTCCCCCCCTCTTCCCCCTGCGCCTCCGCTCCCCATGACCCCCGAAGGCACCCCCCTGAGCCCGCCTCCCTACTCCATGTCCCCGGACTTCCCTCCCCCTCCCCCCCCAGAGTCCTTAACGCGCCCGGCCGTCTCCTTCAACGGCTGTCCCCCCGACCACCCCCCGCCCCCGCCTCCCTTCCCCTCCCTGGCCCCCTGCCCTCCTCCCCCACCCCCTCCTCCCCCGGCCCCAGCTCCAGCTGCACCCACCGCCACCCCCTTCAGTCTGAAGGCAGCGAAGGACGCTCTCAGACCGCCCACATCGTCAAGCCCCGCGGCCGGCACCGCCGGCCTCGTCAAGCCGCTGGTCACCCCCCTGGCTCTTCAGAGCGTCCAGCTGCGCTCCGTCAAGAAGCCAGAGAAGCTGGTTAGCTGCCCAGATGAGCCCGACGCTGAGAGGGCTGGAGCGGAGAACATCTGGACCCAGAAGCCCCAGACTCCAGAGAAGAATAGAAGACCCCAGCTGCCCTCAGTCCTCCCGCTGCTCAACTGTTCTTCTCCAGAAGAGAACTCCCACAAGTCTTCGTCCGCGTCCCCTGTCCGGAAGCTCTTCGAGGAGTCCTCGATCCGCAGTAACACGGAGGTGCAGCCAGAGGACGCTACCCTCAACGCTAAACACCAGGAACCTAATCACTGCCTCTCAAATGGCACAACTGACGAGCAGGACGGCCAACAGCCTCGTTCCCGTTGCCCTCCGGAGATCCTCAAAAGCTCGCCGGGAAAGCAGAAACCCCCCGCCATCTCCAAGAAACCCCAATTCTCCCTGCCTGCCCCTCTACTGGCTCCCCAGCCTGTTCCTGAGGAGACCAGCACCCCTGCACCCAAAACAGAGACCAGCAACCCTGCACCCAAAACAGAGACCAGCACCCCTGCACCCAAAACAGAGACCAGCACCCCTGCACCCAAAACAGAGACCAGCACCTCTGCTCCCCTAAAAGAGACCAGCACCTCTGCTCCCCTAAAAGAGACCAGCACCCCTCCTCCCATAACAGAGACTAGCATCCCTGCACCCAAAACAGAGACCAGCACCCCTGCCTCCATAACAGAGACCATCACCCCTGCTCCGCCAACAGAGACCAGCACCCCTGCTCCCGTAACAGAGGACCAGGTTGACGCTGGGGAGATAGATAAAGAAACAAAGGGAAGTGAGGCAGAGGAAAGGGTGGAGGAGGAGAGTGAGAAGGAGGAAGATGTGACCTCAGGGAGTTCAGATGCTCTGACCGAGAACAGTGATCCTACGAAGCCGCAGGAAGAGACCCAGTCCCAGGACTTCCTTCCCCAGGAGACGAGCTCCGACCTGGGGCAAGAAGAGGAGGACGAGGAGGGAGACGGCACCAGCAGCACCACAGGATCACTCAGCTCCAAGGAGGATGACGGTTAGTGTAGCTATTACTATTTATTATTATTAATTTATTATTATGAAGTTATTATGTTAAATACGCAAACATTATTAACTGTTTATGGATGTTTGGGGAATGCAACATGTGTCATTGTCCTCTAAGGTTCTAGTTTAGAACCCTCCTCATCCTCCTTGGCCGGGGGGCGAGAGCTGACGGCTGATTGGCTGTTAGCTGTGCGGATACTGAGCTAGCTCAGTGTGTGCTTTGCTGGGATATTTGTCACAGTGGTTCAGACGAAAGCTGTGCTTTAAAGCTCAGCGCCATAGCTGGGCTTGAACCCCACTCTTCTGCTACCGCCTTCATCTCGGCCTTTCTTGAAATCCTTCCTTCGGCTTGGACAAGGGGGCTGTTATTGGGGACAACCCCCCCCTCCCTCCCTCCCCCTCCCTCCCCTTCCTTGATCCTACCCTGGAGAGCTGTCTGTATCAGGATGTGAAATACTTTTTTAAAGACTCTTGAGAGGGGGGGGAGAGGGTTTAGAGAGACGCTGCAAATTGCCGCGTCCGATACGATCTCAAAGTGAAGGCTTTTCCTTCAGAGGAAACTGCCTTAAGGACAGGCAATAAGCACGTCTATTCTCTTCAAACGGACTGTTGTTGTGGCGGCCATTAGATCTCATTTAGATTTAGCCTAAGGTGCCGGGCGTCCAAGCGGTGTAGAGATGGGGGAAGTTCTCTGTTCGGTTTGACTATTTGTGAAGTTTAGCATAGCCTAGTCTTTAGCATGCTCATCACTAGGCGTATACACTTACATTGAGTCATTTAGCAGACGCTCTCATCCGTGACTTACGGCAAGTACAGGGACATTCCCTCCCCGAGGCAAGTAGGGTGAAGTGCCTTGCCCAAGGACACAGCGTCATGTTGGCCCAGCCCAGATTCGAACCAGGAACCTTCCGTTTACCAGCCCGACTCCCTAACCACTGAGCCACACGACTCCATCACTTCTCGCACCCAGTGCTAATGAAACATGAATGTGTGGTTGACTGTAGTGTGTCAGAGAGAGAACCTGGATGTTGTGCCAGCCTCCTCCTCCTCCTCCTCCTCCTCCTCCTCCTGGTGGAAGGGCTTAGTGAGGGACACGACTGCGGCAGCCGCTTGGATTTATCCTCTCTCTACCTTCCTGTCAGTCTCTCTCTCTCCCTCGCTCGCTCACTCACTCACTTACTATACAGCTGTCCGTCCTCTCCCTCCCCAAGCACTCTCATCGTTCTCCAGCTTTATCACTGTGCTGCTTTTCTGCCGGTCTCTCATTGTCTCTTCACTCCCCCCCCCTCTCTCTCTCTCTCTCTCTCTGTTATTTCACTTTTTTCTGGCATAGCTTCTCCCATCTGTCTCCCTCCCTCCCTAAATTCAATTCATCCTAATTTCCAAATATCTATTTTCTCCTCCACTTTGCTCCATCTATCACTCGCTCACCCTCTGTGCCCCATCCTCTGCTACTTTTCTCCCCCTCGCTGTTTCTCCCTGTCCTGCCCTCCTTACTTCTCTCCCTCCCTCCCTCCCTTCCTCTCTCCCTCCCTCCCTTCCTTCCTCTCTCCCTCCCTTCTCTCCATGTCTGAGGTAAGGGAGGGGGCAGCAGTCCCAGGGGAGGCCTGTTCAGGGGAGGGGGGTGTAGGGAAGAGGGGGAGGGGCCCACAGTCTCATAGGGGAGGGGAGAAGAGATGGGGGGAGGGAAAGAGGTGGGGGGGGGGGGCGTAACTTGAGATCGCCTGCAGCGGCTCAGGCAGTCAGAGTGCTGACATGAGAGAGGAGGAGGAGGAGGAGGAGAGACGCTGAACTAGAGGAGAGATGGATTTATAAAGGAGAGAGAGAGAATGTAAGAACAGACCAAACATCCTTCCATCTCACAGGCTGCTGCCACCGCTGGATATCTGACCCTCTGTCATCTCTGCGTTCGTATGTGTGTTTGTGTGTGTTCCACTGTTGTCAGTGTGTGTGAAGGACATGTGTGTGTGTGTGTGGACATCTGTGGGTTTTTTTCCTTTCCGGGTGAGATAATGGGGAGATGTGTATGCGCATCTTAACTCTCCTGTGTGTGTTGGTGTGTGTGCGCGTGTGTTGGTGTGTGTGTGTTGTTTGGATGATTTACATGTTTTAACGGATTCTCTCTCTTATCTCAGGTGAAGTCTTTGACCCCCGATCGGCTGAGTCTTCACCGGCCCCCACCGAGAACGGGGTCCGCCCGGGGGACATGGTGACCCCCACCCGCCCACGCACCACCGAGGACCTCTTCGCTGCCATCCACAGGTACAGAGGCACCTTCTTTTATCTCTTCATTCATCCCCTCTTCACCCTGTTCGTCATCATCGCCAGTTCTCTGTCCATCTACATGGGTCTATCTCGGTCTCTGAGCAATCGCTCATCCTGAAAGGGCAACGCTTTCCACCCTTAAAGCGCACACCGCTCCTTCTCTTCATCTTACCGCTCTCCTCAGCCCTGTCGCTCCTCCCTCCCCCCCACCCCTCCCCTCATCCCCGTCATAACTTTAGCCGGGGCTGTCCCGTCTCGTAGTGCACCCATCCGTCACGCTGCCGCCAGCAGGGTAGCTCTCCCTGTTCCGGTGTGTTCCGTCGCCCTGGGCCCGGCGGCTCGGTGGACTGGCCGGGAGGATGAGGTGAGCAGTGGAGACGGGGAGAAGCTGGTTCAGTCCTTGTGGGAGCCGGGCGGAGCGCCTAGCTAGGAGGGGGCGGACCTCAGTGGGTGAAAAGGCTGTTGCTTCATTCATTATTCATGCGGTCGACACCCCCTGGTCCTAATCTAGGTTAGAGGATGACGGAGAACGCGTACTCTCTTTCTCCCTCGCTCTCTTGTCTCTCCTAAGTGAAGGTCTCGCTCTCTCTGTCTCACCTTCACTCTCTCTTTCTCTCTCTTTTGCGCTCTCCCTCTTTCTCTCCTGCGTATCTCGCTTGTACACTTTGTTCCAGGCTTTCCATAATCTCTACGGTCTCATACATGATGTACATGTTCAGAAGCTACACACACACACATACATCACTCATTCAGCCACTGTGTGTGTGTGTGCTCATCCAGGTCACATGTTGTGGAGTTTTCCCGAGTGTCACAGGATTTCATTCCAGGGGATTGTATTTATTCTGACACGTGTGTGTATATGTATGTGTGTGTGTGTGTGTGTGTGTATATGTGTGTGTGTGCAGGCTCCTCCATGTAATATAGCAAACATACAGAGTAGTAGGGTTTGTCCTGAGAATCAAAGGACTGGAAAGGACACAGGAGAGCAGATTAGAGAGGATACAGGATGGGAGACGAGATAGGAGACTAGAGAGGATACATTTACATTTAGCAGAGGCTCTTATCCAAGGCGACTTACAGCAAGTACAGGGACATTCCCCCCCTGAGGCAAATAGGGTGAAGTACCTTGCCCAAGGACACAATGTCACGTAGCCAATGTCGAACTTGCAACCTTCCTATCAGGAGCCCAACACCTTAACCGTTGAGTCACCTGACTCCCTTATACAGGATAGTCGACCAGAGAGGATACAGGATAGTCGACCAGAGAGGATACAGGATAGTAGACTAGAGATGATACAGGATAGTAGACCAGAAATGATACAGGATAGTAGACCAGAGATGATACAGGATAGTAGACCAGAGAGGATACAGGATAGTAGACTAGAGAGGATACAGGATAGTAGACTAAAGAGGATACAGGATAGCAGACCAGAGAGGATACAGGATAGTAGACTAAAGAGGATACAGGATAGCAGACCAGAGAGGATACAGGATAGCAGACCAGAGAGGATACAGGATAGCAGACCAGAGAGGATACAGGATAGCAGACCAGAGAGGACACAGGATAGTAAACTAGAGAGGATACAGGATAGTAAACTAGAGAGGACACAGGATAATAGACTGGATAGTAGAAAGACACAGCTTGTTCACCAGCTGCTGCTTCTAACAGGAGGTAAATCCAACTGTTTGTCTTCTTATCCCCCCCTCACTCTCTCTCTCTGTCTCTCTCTCTCGCTCTCTCTTTCCACTCTCTCCATCATGCACAAATACAAAACAACAGAGAGAGAGAGATAGACAAATGGAGGAAGAGAGCATGATTAAAACCTGAATGAATTGTTTTCCCAATCCCAGCAGGAGTTTAGCTGGCTTGAAGGATTTGGACTAAACTAAATCATTGCAGCCTTGGAAAGCTAGATGGCAGGCTTGTGGGTTCAGTTCGCACTGGATCAGTACATCTTCAGTTACCCCCCCCCCTCCCCCTTCCCTTTTACCCTCTCTCTCCTCTCTCTCCTCCTTCAGTTCTCCCCTCCCCGCTCCCTGCTCAGATGGGGCTCGGCTGCCTCTGTATCCCAGGGTAGTCAGGTGTGAGGTAGGGAGGTGTTGCGTAATCCACTGCCTCTCTAACCCGTGGGCCGATGTGCTGCTGGAGCTCTCAGAGAAGGACTGTGGCACTTCGCCTGTGCGTCCGTCACTTCCATCCCTCCATCACCCTCTCCTTTCGGGGGGGTTGTGGTGTCGCTGTCCTCTGTTGGAAGAGGATGGATTTAAACCTCTTATTTCTGGATCTGATCGGGGGGGGGCGGATTAAATACTGGGTCTCCTCCACACACCCCCACCCCCCACCTCCTTCACCCTGCCTGTCCTTTTCCAACAAATCCCCTTTATCATGTCTTCGCTCCTCTCTCTCGTCCCTCTGTCCCTCTTCCTCCCTGGTTGCCAGGCTCCGCAGGGCGAGGGCACCCCCCCTGGTTAGAGAGTAGCCCCGTTACTGTGATTAGCCAGCCCTGTGCCCAAGATGGCTTCAGATTAACGTCTTAATCCAGCAGCGCAACCACTGGACCAGATTCATTATGCTGTCCCCCGTCCCCCCCATCCCCCCCGTCCCCCCCGTCCCCCCCTGCACTAATACCATGCCTCCTGCTCGTTCCGGCTTATGAACAATACTTACTACAAGGATCACTCAAAAAGCCTTCAAACTGACGTGAATGTGTTTGTTAACAGGCGGGTTTAGATAGCGCCCCCTGCTGTTGAAGATGTTGGGGTGTCCGGTGATTAAAAAGCCTCTGGGCACCGTTCCCAGTTCGGGCTGTTGATTAATTCCATTGTGCCCACCTCAAAAGGCTTTCTCAAAGCTGCACAGTCAGCCGTTTCTGTAAAGTTATTGCCGTTTTATTAAAGATATAAAACCACTTTCCCCACTACAGCCTCTCCCTCAACGAGGCCCAATTCATCACTCATTCCATCAACTGTTTGTTTTGCTTGTCTGTGAGGCTACTGTTGCACTCTGGGATTGTTGGGGGCGGGAACGGGGGGTGTTTGTTGACACTTAAAATATGAAAATATAAAATATGAAATCAATGGGCTGGTGTTGAGTCTTTAAGTGTTACATGGGTCCAAGAATGTGGAGCAGTCAAGCATTTGGTCAAATGGAAAAATAATGGCAGTCATGAATGATTATAATTATAAAACCCTCGGTCTCTCTACTGCCCTGCCTTCTACACAACGCTTTCATCATTTTTCTCCTCGTTTGCTCTCTTACCTCAGCATTTCTAATCCTGCTCGGAAAATTCAGTTGACTCCCCAAAATGTCTCCTTTCCCGCCACGCTAACCTGCTGTCTTTACATCTGCAGGTCCAAAAGGAAGGTGTTGGGTCGCAAGGAGTCGTCCGAGGAGGATAAGTCCCAGGGCCACAGCCCGTCTCCCCCCGTCACCCCCACGGGGATGACCTCCCCCAGCCTGGCGGCCTCCCTCCCCCGCCCCTCAGGCTCCATCCAGAGGAACCTGCGCAAGTCGGCCACCAGCAGCGACACGTTCAAGGCCCTCCTCCTGAAGAAGGGCAGCCGCTCCGAGACCAGCTTCCGCATGTCCGCCGCCGAGATGCTGCGCTCCACCGACCCCCGCTTCCAGCGCACGCGCTCCGAGTCCTCGCTGGAGTCGCCCTCCTCGCCCACCGGCCCGCTCAGCCCCTGCAACTCTCCGGGTCGCGGCAAAAGGGCAGCGGAGGACTGGAACCGCAGCGAGGGCCTGATCCTCTCCTCCCCCTCGTCCCCCTCTTCCTCCGTGTCCTTCGGCGGGATGAAGTACGGACGCTCGCGCACGCCGCCCTCCGCCGCCAGCAGCAAGTACAACGCCCGCAACCGCCTCCTCAGCAGCCCCATGACGGTGATCTGCGAGCGCGAGGGCGAGCTGGGCGAGAGCGAGTACGGGGACACCCCGGACTGCCGCCTCAGCCCCTTGCTGCACAACTCCTACAACGGCACTTTATCCGAGGAGGGCAGCAGTTAGGGAGCAGGCCCCTGTCGCCCCGCATCTGGGGGTCTGAACTCATTCGCTGTCGAGTGGGAGGGGGGAGGAGCTAATAGGGGGGGGGGGAGGGCCCTCTCCTCAGACTCTGAAGCCCTTGCGCCTGCCCCTGGTTCCAGGTCCAGGTCCAGGTGGGTTCCGGACCTGTGGACCTCAGAGGCCCTGGTGCCCTCAGAACCTGGGCCGGGCTGGACTCAAGTCCGAAGCGGAGGCCGGTTCGACTGCAGCTTTTCCCCTGAACTTTTTTGTTTTGTTTCCGCGGGGACAGTTGACAGTTTCCCTCTCTGCTTCTTTTCATGGCCCCTTTGTGTTACAGACGGTAATCGTAGCCCTTCTACAAAGCCTGGTGTTCTTGATTTTCCATCTTTTGATTTTGTTCCTCTTGTTAGCGAGGTGGTTCCTCTGCTGAGTGGATTCAGGTGTTTCAGAAGGTTTCTCCAAAGCCTGGAACAAAGCGGAAGTGAAATGAAGGACTTTTCTTTTATCTTTTTCTCTCTCTCTCGCTGCAGTGGTGCTCCTTGCTTGGCAGTCAGAGTGGTCAGTTATTTGAACGTGTACTAAGGGGCCGGCTGTAAAAAATACCTTGTAGTTCTGCTCATTGCTCATTCTCTCTGCTTAGGTCTAGAGGGTTCTAGAACACCGTGGCTTGCCGGTCTACTTTAGGAGGTAGAAGATTTTAAAACGATGGGCGGAACGCAACGGTACATCAGCGAGGGTCCCAGAAATCGGCCCCCGGTCCTCATCAGGTTTCCTTGAAGATAGTGGTTAACGTTTGCAGGTCTGCCTTTTCTTCATTGGTCAGGGGAAAGGGCAGAGGGGCTAAGAGCGCCCCCTAGGGGAGGGAAAGGTGAAGTTACGCAAAGGGCAGCGGCCGGGGCCCACGTCAATACAGACAAGTGTTGCATTTTCAGGTTTGGAAAACCTTTGGTGTTTTTGAGTTTTTAGTTTGTAGATTTTGCACTGTCTATTTGCGTTCTATCTTTCTCTGTTTGTTGTGATACCGGAAAAGCCACGCGTTAGAAATTGTTTTTATTAAGTCGACCATTTGGAAATTAAGAAGGAATCTTAAAAGGTTAACATAAAATATATTTGTTAATTTGCTGTCCTGTTTTGTTTGTTATCATTGTGGTTACCAAAGATTTTAACCATTAAATGTAGCCTGATAACCTGAAATGGACACAATCTTGAATTAGTGATTTCTTGGACAATATTTAGTAGTTTGGAGAGGTGATCGATTAGATCTTATAGCGAGGGCCGAGGATCATGCAGTTATCATCGTGATGTTGAACTTTCCTCCTATTTTCTTTCCCTCTGCAGGTTTATATGGTTCCTATGTGTAAATACGTGGTTATGTTTAGACTTACTTTCAACATGTACCTCTTCATTTTTAGAAACCTTGTCGAGAGAGCAGTTTCCTAAGGCTATTTATTCCCGATTAGTGTGACTGCGGACGGTGATGGCCCCCTGGTCTAGCCAATCGGTCGTGAGACGTGGGTGGGTGGTTGGGGGGGGGGGGGGGGGGGGGGGGAGTGGGGTTGGGGGAGCGAGGGGGACTGGACTGGAGCGCCCTCCCTTATCCACAGTTAGAAAAAGGACAGGTTTAACCAATACCAACTCTATCTTTGCAACCTTTCCAAACTCGCGTTGAACGAAAAAGGTAACACCAAAATAAACAATAAAACACATGCGTCACAACAGCGCGTGTCCTGTGTGCTTTTATTTGTTGCCACGTATTAAAGTTGTTGAACTTGTTTCGACCAGGCGTCGAACTGGGTTTCGACCAGGCGTCTGGTGCTGTGTCCAGGTGGGAGGCTTCTAACCTTCTAACAGCCATCATGGCTGAGTTTAATCACCTGTGACTGGAGTGTGTGTCTAGGCCAGCTCAGACTCAGCCATGATGGACCGCCACCCAGCTCCCCTCCAGCCCCCCTCCAGCCCCCCTCCAGCCTGTCAGCCTTTCACAACGTCTCAATTCCAGCACGGTGAAGGAGAGGAGGGCGAGGGACAAAATCAGGGTAGGTGGAGAAGTGGATTAAACAGGTGTGTGTGTCTGTGTGTGTCTGTGTGTCTGTGAATCGTGGGCGTACAGTTGCGTATGCAGACTGCAAATCGTCTCGTCGATGTCCGAGTTATAAAACGGGGTGATATTTAAGGACTCCCTCGTCTGGTATTTCTCTCTCTCCCCTCGCTTCGCCTCTGATTCACGACCATCTGCCAGCCGGGCGCACCAAATCACCGGCTCATTAGCGCGCAGTAGCCATGGCGCTCGCACTCGTCCATCATCCTGGGAGCTCAGGAGGCCATCGGTCACACCTCTCCCCTCCTCCCTCCCCTCCTCCTCCGTCCTCTCCCAACAGGGTCATCACTTGTCCGGCTGTCCGATTAGCAACACTGCATCATCTGGCAACCCATAATATCCCAGCGATGGTGACTGCAGGTTGACCTCTGTGCTCCCGTGTACGAAATACAGCTTCATCAGAACTGTTTATACCTGCGATGACAATGCACAACCACGACCTCGAAGAGGGGTCACGGCAGTTCTCGATTTCAATTTGACTCGAGCCTTTCCAACTCCCGGGAACATCCCATGATCGGTTCATTCCCAGGGACAGATACCTTTCTTCCCACCTCTCTATAGCAATAGTATTTTAAAAAAATCGTCAATATTTTCTAATCATTCCATCGCTTGTGATCCACTGTAAGCTTCGTTTACCGGCTCATATATTCAACTGTGTGGATCGATCTCCCCCTTGTTATTCCGGACAACCCCCTCTAAATATCCCTCGCACATCAATCAATATACCACCTCCTACCCATAATCACCATACAGGCCCCCCTCCCCCGCCGGGACCCTTCACTGTCACTGCTTCCACACAGCCTCCCCTCCCACGCAGCACCGGTAAGCGAACACTTAGCACTGCCTTGGCTTGTTATGAGAGTGATGAAAATGGGCTTGATGTCAAAGTGGAGCTCGGCTCAATCAAGGGGGATTCAATCTGCATCTTTTTCCTCCTGACCTTTCCTGCAAATATCAACAGCCTCATTTCGAAGGAAAAAAACGACGAGACGAGATCGACGTCGTGCCGACAGCTCGCGCCAGACCTGGGCGCATCGTGACCGGAGAAACACCTCCTACAAACTGCTGCACTGAAGAGGGAGGGGGGGGGGTCTGATTTGATTCTGCTGAGTGTCTGAACATGATATTGGGAACAATCCTCCCAAAATAAAGACCAATGACTCAGCGTGTTTCTGACGGTGGAGGGAGGGGACCAGGGAGGGAGGGGGAGAGAGAGGGTGAGAGAGAGGACGACAATCCCAACTGCAGCAGCTAAAGGTCACGACCTTCAGAGCATGTAGGCAACTCCCATGTGTCTCTGGATCTGAACCCACATTAAAGTTACAAAGAACACCAGAAAACAGCAGGTGAGTGGAAGTAGTGGAGTAAATATATTCATCCTGTTATTCTTAATTTCAAACATGATGTAGACATAGTTTTTCAATATTTCAGTGGCTACACCCACAATGCATTGCTTATAAGAGACTATCTGTTTTATGGTTACATAACGTTGTGATAAAAGGATTTAAAGGCACTAAACTATTATTGGAATATCTATCAGTAGCAAAATATGGTTAAACATTCGTCATGATATAGGCACACACTAACCTCAGTGCATTTTGATGTAACTGGTCATGAGTACATTAAGTAGTAGCTGTGTCCATTGTAAAAGGTTTTGTGTAAAATTGACAAAGAATATTTGTGCAATTGTTTTACAAACTGACCATTTAGTATTAGTTAAGACTTACACATCATCTAAAAACAATCTGTACCTTCAATAACCTTCAGATTTGAAAAAAAGTCAAAAAGAAAACAGCATTTTCCTCTCTTATTTTTATAAATCACCAAACCCTACATTGAAAAGGCACCTTGTGCTCCAGCCTGTGAAAAAGTCAAATTGACCCCAGACCAGCAGAATGCAGGAAGCCTGTTCGTCCACTCCATCATCCCCCCCCTCTTTACTCTCCATCCTCTTTCTCGAGGATCCAGACCTCGTTCCTGCGATTGGTCAGTTTGAAGGGGCTGTCGTAGCCACAGACGTAGTACGGCTGCTCTTTATGGGACACGGCGTCTCTCTGAAGGCTCTCCGTCAGCTTCAGAAGCTCCTCGCGGCTCTTCTGTTCATTGCTGAAGCCTCCGTACGTCCTGAGGAAAACGGATCAGGATGGAACACGTAGGTCTTAACTTCAGGAGACAGAGACACTACGAGGTCAAGTTTGAGAAGAAGTTTTGCCAAAATATTATTACTCTATTTATGTATTTTAGTAGGCTGTGTGATCTCCTTATGTATTTTAGTAGGCTGTGTGATCTCCTTATGTATTTTAGTAGGCTGTGTGATCTCCTTATGTATTTTAGTAGGCTGTGTGATCTCCTTATGTATTTTAGTAGGCTGTGTGATCTCCTTATGTATTTTAGTAGGCTGTGTGATCTCCTTATGTATTTTAGTAGGCTGTGTGATCTCCTTATGTATTTTAGTAGGCTGTGTGATCTCCTTATGTATTTTAGTAGGCTGTGTGATCTCCTTATGTATTTTAGTAGGCTGTGTGATCTCCTTATGTATTTTAGTAGGCTGTGTGATCTCCTTCAGTGTTATGCTTTGCCCTGTCTGTTGGAGCACAGAGAAACCTTCGTTCTCAGATCTGTGCTTGTGTTCCGTGTACCTGACGTATGCAGTGAACTGCTTCCTGTTCTCCACGAAGACGTTCTCCGCGTCAGTGGGCCGGGGCGGCTCCGCCTGATGTTCCTCTGGGATGAAGAAGGACACGGTGAAGGACGTCTCACACGCCGGGCCGGACCCGGGGGCCACCAGACATGACACGGGGGCCGTCATCTCCACCTTCACATCTAGAACACAAGAGGAACGGTAGGGTGGCTGAGCGGTAAGGGAGTCGGGCTAGTGATTCGAAGGTTCCAGGTTCAAATCCTGGCCGTGCCAGTATGACGTTGTGTCCTTGGGCAAGGCACTTTACCCTACTTGTCTCGGGGGGGAATGTCCCTGTACTTGCTGTAAGTCGCTCTGGATAAGAGCCTCTGTTAAATGACTTAATGTAAACACACAAACATGCACATATTTTAAGGACTCCTTCAATTGACTATTAGAGAGGGAGGGTATAAGTCGGTACTTTGAGCACTTAAACTACAAAAATGTCAGGTTCAAAGCTGCTCTGTGTTGTATGTTACTGTTACTGAGGGCGTTTCTACGATTGAAAGAAAGGGGGGGGGGCTTAGCCCCTAAGGATGTGGAGCAGCAACAAAACAAATACTCATTAGGGGCTGCGGATATCCATTGTTTCAGACAGTTCATAGAATCAGAAAGAGTGTGATTTGTGAGTGTCTTTGCGTGTAGCATGTTAGAAATAACTTGTCCATGTGTAAAACAATAGTTACATTTTACAAACAAATACGAATACAAAAATCCCAATAATTATATGGGGGGGCTGAAGTACATTTTAGGGGGGATTGAGCCCCCCTAAAACAGGGCTAACCACGCCCCTGCTGAGGATAAGACTGTCTTCTAAATGTAATGACAATTTATTCATGTCACGCTTGTGTCTAAAAAGTAGGTAATATATAGTGAATGCATTTTAAATGTGAAACTGATCCTTGACCTAGTCCTAGTGAATGAAATAGGGACACCAAGACACCAACCAAACAGATTTTCCAGAGCGTAATAACAGGGTATCAAATTCACTACAAGAGACATTAAATACTACATTGTGCATCAATCGACCACTCTAACCAGATGGTGAAAGAGTTAAAATGTATGCACTTTCCATGAAAATGACTTGCAAAACAACTCATGATCGAAGTTACACATTGTGGAAGATCCAATAAACTATCATTGTAAATTCAATGACCAGGGTGTACTTACAAGCACTTGGGTTTTTAACTTACATTTTATGATGACATAAAACTAGCATTGCTTTGTCCTTCCTCATACGAGATATCCACTCACTCTCGCTTGTGTTGTGTGAAAAAGTGAGACTACATTACTGTTTTCGTTGCTGCCTTGGATGTAGCGAAAGAGTCTCTTAAAGCCGGTGCTCATGGCTGAATCCTGCTGCATCCCCTCCATAGTGGTGCTGATCCAGTTAGTGGCGTGATAGGTACGGACTTCATAGTCTTGTCCCTAAACACACACACACACACATACGTACATATACATATACAATACATATACAAAAACTTCTGGTGCAACTCTGTATTGATTTGTTATTGGCCGTACCTTACTCTCCAGGGCAGTAAACTTGGGGTTTTGTAGACCAGAGGAGAACAGAACTTGACCTACAGTCTTCAGCATATTTCTGTTTGTTTGTGAACAGGAATTAGAAATTCATGAATGAACAGTTGTAGCTCTAAGATCAGCAGTCTGCCATAGTAATAGCCATCTACAGCTCCAGCTAAGCCATGCATGCGTTAAGATGCACATTTCTTGACAGCTACAACAGCAGCTAGTTTACTGGACATCACTATATTAGTTAACTAGTTTTGCAAATCATTCAACAGAGACAATGTTTTCCTCTGGGTGTTATCCAATTGAACACTAGCACTAACTACATTTTCCGTGCTTTCCCAAAATTTCGCTGGTTCCCACAACTGCGCTCACTAACTTTCCATACACAAACATTTGACAAATAAATCGCTAGTATTTACCGTTGAATAATGTTGAAGTTTATCGCAGCTGTCTCTGGCAGGTTCCTGCTTCGAATGCAGTGTTTGTTTATGCAACATGTGTTTTTAGTACCACGTGGTTAAGACACGGCTGCTGCTGATTGGTCATTCAGGCTGTTGTTTGGTCATCTGGGCTGTTGATTGGTCATCCAGGGTTTTGCGTAATACGGAAGCGTATTTGCTGTCACTATAACCATAATGTCCCATAATGTATGACTATAACGACCCATGAAATTGGAATTAGAAATTCTTTATACATGTCTATGATGATAACGACCAACATTCTTTACACCTTATCTCATAATTATTTTATTACGATAATATTTTGTAAAAGCAAGAAAAAGATCTCGTAAATGCGAGAAAATATCTCATTTAGTTTAATCCGATGCTTTGTTATACTGTTGTGCAGCTAATGTTGTAGGCCTATTGCTAGAAAAGACACTGACACATTTTGACACTATTTGGTCCAAAAGGTTATATTGGAAACATGAATTGTGGACAAGTGTCGTAGTTCAAACTTGAACATTTGAAATTTATTTTCTTCTTCTCGTGGTACGTTATTGAAGACCCTTTAGGAAGTTTTTAAAGAACACAAATCCCTCTATGGGGAGTCCTTGCAAGTCAAGTTTTAAGGCTTAATGAAATATTCTCATTAGCATTTGGTAATTGACATTTTCATGCAAGTTGCACCATACCTGGTGGCTGAGGTGGGAACTCTAGACTAGCCTTCCAAGCTGAGCATGATTGTCACACCTACCAGTGAACTGAACCATGTTGTCATTGGTGACCTCAGCACTGCCCCCTAGCTTCACCGTGATAAGGGATGATCACGCAAACATATTAGTGCCACTGGTCTGTAGTGGTTGAGGCTGGTGAGGCTTTTTAGGCAGGGGGACCATGGTGGAGGACTTCAGGCAGGGTGGAACAGAGGACTGGGCCAGGGATTGGTAAAAGATCCTTGTGAAGACTCCAGCCAGCTGGGCTGCACTCCCTCAGCACCCGTCCTGGGACGCCATCCGGACCAGCCGCCTTCCTTGGATTCACAGTGCGCCTCACTTCCTGTTACTCAGGAGCGATGGTTGTGCTGCTGTAGGCTTCAGGCCCGTTTTGTGCGTACATAACGTTTATAAATGAGACCCCTCTCGCCGATGACCATACTGCAGTCAGTACGCTCTCTAGTTTACATTATGCTGCCCTCAAGTGGGAGAACGAAGGAACTGGCAGTGACGCTAATTCTCTGCAAACTGTCTCGTAACAGATCTTTCAGCTTTAACCTTTTCAAAAAATACTTCCTGATTAAAATACTAATTAAACAGGTTTGGATTTCAGTTACACTTTAAAATTAGGGAATATTCATAATTAGATCAAGGAGAACGTATGTCCGCTGAACTAGGTCCAACTGAACTTTAATTGGTAACAGTATTTGGAAACCTCCCAAGGTTATTCTGACCACTTGGCAGAAATGTGGTTGTGTTCAGTCAGATGACTATTTCATACAAAGGTGTAATTAACAACGGGGTTCTTAACTGATCACATTAGCCATTCATTAAAATAAAAATCAACACCACTTAAGTTAATCAGTCCCACTGCTGACTGTCTCTCCACCTTCAATAAAAAGCTAAATTCAGGCATCACTTGGGTGAAGCAGAACATTTAATGAACACGCTGGTGTCTCTTTAATTCTTCTGCCCACCTGAAGCTCTTCCCACACTGCTCACAGTAGTAGGGCTTCTCTCCAGAGTGAACACGCTGGTGTTTCTTTAAGTTTCCTGAGTCACTGAAGCTCTTCCCACACTGCTCACAGTAGTAGGGCTTCTCTCCAGAGTGAACACGCTGGTGTGTCTTTAAGTGTCCTGCCTGAATGAAGCTCTTCCCACACTGCTCACAGTAGTAGGGCTTCTCTCCAGAGTGAACACGCTGGTGTGTCTTTAAGTGTCCTGCGTGACTGAAGCTCTTCCCACACTGCTCACAGTAGTAGGGCTTCTCTCCAGAGTGAACACGCTGGTGTGTCTTTAAGTGTCCTGCCTGAATGAAGCTCTTCCCACACTGCTCACAGTAGTAGGGCTTCTCTCCAGAGTGAACACGCTGGTGTGTCTTTAAGTGTCCTGCGTGACTGAAGCTCTTCCCACACTGCTCACAGTAGTAGGGCTTCTCTCCAGAGTGAACACGCTGGTGTTTCTTCAAGTCTCCTGCCCACCTGAAGCTCTTCCCACACTGCTCACAGTAGTAGGGCTTCTCTCCAGAGTGAACACGCTGGTGTGTCTTTAAGGTTTCTGCCCGACTGAAGCTCTTCCCACACTGCTCACAGTAGTAGGGCTTCTCTCCAGAGTGAACACGCTGGTGTGTCTTTAAGGTTTCTGCCCGACTGAAGCTCTTCCCACACTGCTCACAGTAGTAGGGCTTCTCTCCAGAGTGAACACGCTGGTGTTTCTTTAAGTCTCCTGCCCACCTGAAGCTCTTCCCACACTGCTCACAGTAGTAGGGCTTCTCTCCAGAGTGAACACGCTGGTGTGTCTTTAAGTCTCCTGCCCACCTGAAGCTCTTCCCACACTGCTCAGAGGGGTGCCGTCTGGCCTTTTCTGTGTCCATGCTTCCCTGGGTGAGGACCGGGGGGAGGGAAGAAGTGGTGTTGGGGCGTGGTCGAGAGGAGGACAGAGTCCCTGGTCTGATCTCTCCACTCCTCAGCAGAGACACATACAGGTCATGGTGGCACCTCTTGATGTGCTTGTGGAGGTAGATCTGGGCGGTGAAGGAGAGGGGACACTGGGAGCAGCGGAACACCTGAGTCTGGGACGACTCTATCCTCCCTGATCCTGGAAGAGAGAGTAACATAAAACATGAAATACAATTCAATATAAACAGCAGTTTTAAAATGGCAACCATTGATAAGGGAAGCGATTAACAGGTTGCAGGTCTGAAGGTTTAATGGTACCACTGTTGCTCTTCTTGTCCCAGAGGAAGTCAAAGAAGAGGCCCAGGTCTCTGGCGTACTCCTCTCCATACCAGACCAGCAGCTCCTCCCCCGGCGCCAGGGGCCGGCAGCAGCGGTACAGGATGGCTCCTCGGTGCTGAAAGGCCACCAGGTTCTGTTCCTCCTCATAACGGGCACAGTTCACATACCTGAGGGGATGGGAGGATGAGGAGGGGGGGGGGGTGGGAGGACGAGGTGAGGAGATGAAGAGGAATCTGAACATGAAAAGTTGAAGCAAAGTTTAAGAGTCAAAAGGAATTATGAGAGAGAGAACAAACTGATTCAGTGTGATTTGTCGTCACCTCATCCAGTTGGAGTGGGTCTCTCTCTTGGCATCGATGTACTCATCACCGTGTCTGCTCTTGAAAATCTTGAAATCACACGCACCAATTGTGCTCACTTAAACCCAGAGATACATGGTTTGAAAACATACACCCATACATTTAGGGAACTATCTTTCTGAGAAGGGTTTTGGGATGCTTCCCTCCTCCCCTCCTCCCCTCCTCACCACCCAGGAGTATCCACTCTCCACGGCCTCTTCCTTGTCTTTCACCTCTCCCTTGTAGGGGCCATAGTGGGTTCCCTTGGCGATCACCCCCCCACAGTTGAACACCCCCAGCCCGGCCCTGGGGATTTTTGACCTCCTGACCTCCAGGCCGGGCGGCAGGGTGAGTCTGGCCCGGTCTGCCAGCCCCAGGGCTGCAGGGGTGTCGGGGACAAACTGTGGGGCGCCGTGGAGCTCACACTTCTCCAAGATGAACAAATTGCACTCCTCACAATCTGGAGGAGAGAGGCAGTACGTAATTAAAGTAATTAATTAATAGTAGTACTAATAGTAGTCATCTTTATTGTCTTTTACTTTCACTTTACAGTAAAAAAGGGAAGACAATTTGTTTCAAGAGATAGTGCAGTGATGTGCTTACAGAAATAAGTGACTAAATAAATCCCTATCTATAAAAACCTGTGTCTGAATTATATATATTAAAATATATATTGCACATATTACCGTTTAAGCTATGTATAAATGATATTTCAAAAAAAATAAAAAAAGATAACTAATTACAAGTTCAGTGAAGCGGTCCTGTAAAGGTGTGTAAGGGGAGATGGGGGGGAAAACATCGAGATTGAGGGAGGGAGAAAGAGACGGTGTCTAACTTACAGAGGTAGTGGTCGTCTTCAGGCTCCTCCTGCTCTGTGTAGTCGACCCTTGGTCTCTCTCTCAGACTCCTCCCTCTGGGGGGCTGGAGGGGAGGAGAGATGAAGAGACAGAGAGAGAAATAGAGAGTGAGAGCCGGCTCTGTAGACAGGACCTACAGTAATATATGATATCAGGGATCCTCATCTGTATTCAACATTCAGATCATGTTGTTATTACTGCACTATTGTGTGTGTTCATTGTGTCACCTGTGGTGCAGGTGTGTGTGAGGGAGCAGCTCTCTGGGGTGCAGCTGGTCTCTTTGCAGGGGGTCTGGAGGTCCCTGAGGCTTGGAACACACAACAGAACTTGAAGCATGTGTCTCCATCACATTACAGTCAGTTACTCTCTTGATTCTTGCAGAAGCATTCTGAGGTGGTGATAATGGGAATGTATTTGTACTTCACTAGGATAAGATTATAGTATTAACAGCTACAACTATTCTGTATGTGGACACACTTTATCAGGATTAGCCTTTCAAAGGCACTACTTCAGCACTTTTACTGTACTATAACTGTACTACTACAGTGCTAATACAATACCACAACAGCACTACTACAGTTTTACTATGGAACTACTACAACACTACTACAGTACTACTATAGTACTACTGCAGTATTACTATGGTGCTACTTCAACACTACTACAGTACTACTATAGTATTACTACAGTACTACTAGAGCACCATTGCAGCACTACCACGGTGCTACTACAGTACTGTAACAGCGGTATCCTCACCTGGAGGGGGTCTCTCCATGCGAGGATTCCACTCCTCGTCCTCGTCCTCTTCTGAGTCTCTGGGTGCAGCGAGGGGGACCTTGGCCTTGCCACCACGCATGAATGCTGGAGCTGTGGAGGTTAAACCTGTACAACCATACGGTGGATACAAACAGAAATGTAGGTTCATTTTCATGTGAGGTCGTTTTATGGAACCCATTCCTTTGTCCAACATTACAATCCAGTGTTTCCTTGAGAGACACCTAACTGCTCATGATAAAGCAGTTTGCACCTCAATGTCATTTTTATCCAGAAAACGAATTCTATTGAAAAGTAATGTGTGAGACACTGAGACTGTAAGTACCTATGACCAGCATAGCCAGATGGTTCCTCTTCATATTTTTGAAGCGGACTTTCTCCCATTCTGCCAACCTGGACCACTCCCTCTCGGAGAAGTGTGTCCTCAGGTCTTTATACTCGTCCTGTCAGATCACCTCTGGTTCAGACACAAACTACAACCAAACTTGGAATTCGGGTTTTCTAGCAAATTCCCTGGTTAACTAAGATGACTGGCAATGTAAGCATCCATGGCCAGCTAGCCAAGGCTACCCTCACCTCTTCTGAGGAGCTCATAGTTCTTCTGTTTATTCTGCTGCTGGAGTTTAACGACAAGAAAAAGGCGGTGTCGATTTAGCTCCAGCTAGCATAGCATATAATCTAAATAATTAGCTAGCAACTCTGCAGCGGAAGTCTGTAGTGACACTGGCAGTTAGTCTACTCTCTGTAGCTCTAACTTGGTTCCTAGCCTAGCATATTAGCACCGTTGAGTGGTTGACTTTAATCTAACAATGCGATATTAACTTCACAACAGACACATTTACATAATATTAATAAAATATTACTTTAATATAATTAATTAATTCGTTAGTTAGTTAATTAATTAAACATTACTAACGTTAAGTACTTTTAAAGGACTAAACTTAAAACAGCTAAATGTATGTAGTTACCTTCTGTTGACGTCTTCCACTCTGAGGTAAAATCGGTCTGAAGTGAATTTACCTCTGGGCCGCGTGCCCACCTTCACTGGCGCCAAGCTCCAACCGCGGGAAGTCTCAGCGAGCGCGTGAGACTTGAGGACCCTGGATCCACTGACAGGGGACATGAGCGCGAGGGCTGCCTGTCACTGACAGTGGAGATGAGTGCGAGCTGCGAGGGCTGCTTGTCACTGACAGGGGAGATGAGCGCGAGGGCTCCTTGTCACTGACAGTGGAGATGAGCGCGAGGGCTGCTTGTCACTGACAGTGGAGTTGAGCGCGAGGGCTGCTTGTCACTGACAGGGGAGATGAGCGCGAGGGCTGCTTGTCACTGACAGGGGAGATGAGCGCGAGGGCTGCTTGTCACTGACAGGGGAGATGAGCGCGAGGGCTGCCTGTCACAGGTCCATAATGAAGATATCAGCCAGAGTCAACAAGCTAAATACAATACTGCAAGACATTGCTGAACGGTTTACTAGAATTAAAATGATGTTGCATGTTACTTCGTCCAACTGAGGCTAATTAAGCTACCGACACGTTCAACAAGCAAAAATGTACGACTGTTTTCGAAAGTAAATGTACTAATAATATCAGCGTACAACATATTGTAAATCTCCCAATTGTGTTTTCAATAGCAGTTTTAAATGAGCAAAAAGTTCAGTTTTGCTTTGTTGACGCTTTAAACTTTCTGTCCTCCCTAGGATAAGGACATTCTGGACTCTAGACCTAAAAACATCCTGACAGCAGACAGGTAAGTACTTCTGTAAAGGCCTTCCATTCACATTCACACATTTCATGCTCTGTCGAGCCAACTTGATATTCATTGAATTATGATGTTCACCACTGCCCTTAATATTCCATCCTTGTATCCTGTCTTAAGCCAGTTCTCTGAGTAGCATTAGTTTGATAAGAGTTAAAATTAACATTTTTTTTTTAAACATAAAACAATTACATTTTGTATATGTCTTTTTGAATCATCAGAAAATCAACATCTTTATACAAACGATTGAAAAAAATATTGTTTTATGTTTTGGTGAACAAGGTAGACAACGAAACTTTTAATGAAGTGGAAATGTACACAATACAATTGACCTTTTTTTCATCGTATGTTATTTCCTGTTATATTTCGTCACATTAAACAAGGGACAGATGGATGTAATTGACAACATGAAGAACAAAATAGTAGATTTGGCAATTGGCAATTGCAATTGGCGATAATTGGAGAGCAGTATGAACTGATGTGTCATGGTAAAGCAGCTTTTCTGAGTCAAAAGGCTACAGATAGATAGATGAACAGAACATAATTTATTTTAATCCCTATGGCTACAGACATGTCATTATTCAAGACTAGTGCGGTGAAATAAGATATACCAAAGTCAAAAGGACTAGATTGTAATAGTTCACAAAATGTTTGACTCTCATGTAAAGTCATGTTAAACAAAGATCAAAACATTACAAAGATCAAAACCTTAGCACTGTCATTTATGGGAATTATCATTCAACACCATAAGGTCAGGGGCATTATAATTTGAATGATTTTGAGTTGGAAGTAACTAAGTGTGATTTCCACTTTGCAACAGAATAGAATACAGTATTAGTTGGGTGTTTAGTCTGAAAGTTGGTTTGGGTCAAAAAGTTGTCCCAATCTGACAATAAATATGATGTTATTGTCTCACTCAAGAACTATGTCACAAAGTTGTGTATAACAGTTGTGCTAGAATAGAGAGGTATTTTTGTAATTATGGCTTGCTATGGCTCATGATGTACTGCGAATGTAAACGGCAGGATCGCTTTTATTTACAACGTAAATACATGTTGGCTCCATCATGGTACACAACTGAATAAAAAACAACCATGGCAGTAGAAAAAGAGAAATCGGTGACAGAGACCGTTCAGAGTCTGCTGAAGCGCAAAGGAGATATTCCTTCAGAGAAACTTTCAAGAGAAAGAATTATGACAAAAGCGTATAAAACAGTCTTCCTTGCTCATGGCGTTGGCAAGGATATTTTCCAGTCTGAATACGAACCTTGCCCACCATGTCCATCTCTCTCAGACTCCCTCATGTGGCAGCAGATTAGGTCACCTATCCTCTCTCCCAGAAGAAACACTGAACCCCTGTTCCCTCCGCCGCAGGAAGTCATCACTCCATGACCTTTGACCCTAGGGACTTTTAACACTGCACGAGGGCAGACTGAAGCCCCCGTTGGCCTCTCTCTGCTTCTCCTTGTTCCTGGCTTGCACCAGGCCGAACACCACCGCCGCCAGCGTGCTGCGTCCCCCGGAGCGGCCTCCAGCACGCCCCACCAGATTGCTCGTCCTCTGGCCACGGCTGCTGTTGATGAAGTAGGTGCGGACCTTCCCCTGGCACTCGCTCACCTGCGGGGACACGGTGGCCGATCAGACAGTGGCGCCCTCCGGTGGACAACAGGCTCATTCGCATTCCCACAGTTGTAAAACGAGAGCAGAGGACATGAGAGGAATGACCCAAAAGCCTCTCTGGCGTCCATTTCTAAGCTCAGTCTTAGTTCTCAAGGGTCGTGATAGAATCCACGGTCAACACACAAGGACCTCATGACAGCAACAGAGGAGTGTGGCTGGGAAACTTACATTCAGTCATTACATTCAGACGGCCACCTGACTCCCTATGGAATATGTCTTGTGGCATTCTGAATGGATTGGGTTTGCGTCTCCAAACATGGTGACATCACCACAACACCAGGCGGCCCAGCTGGATCAGGACTCACCCCTTTAATGAAGATCTCTCCCCGCAGCTCCAGGACAAAGCCCCAGTCCACCAGGATCTTTCGCGTTGCCTCGGGCACCTGGATGCGGCCGCTCACCCCCGTGCTGTCCATGCGGCTCGCCAGGTTCACCGTGGTCCCCCAGATGTCGTACTGCGGCTTGGTGGCGCCGATCACCCCGGCAACCACAGGCCCGTGGGCAATACCTGGATGACACGGATTCAGAGAAATTCACTACGAATCTGAGAAAGAAAGACGGTCAAAGGTCGAAGGGAGATATTTCACCCGCAGTGGAACAGACCAGTGGCCAATATCTATCAAATAATGTTGGTCGTATTCTGGGGTAAGAATCAACTGGTATAAAACTGAGATCTTCTCAGTGAAAACACAACCCAGTTGTAGTCGTCACATATAAACTAAAAAAATTCTGATGTTTCGCTGATTTGTTTGGGGTTAACGGATAATTCCTGTGCTAGCAGAGGCTCCAGCCCTGAGCTGTGTGGACCAGGCCCCTGCAGGTCTCTCTGATGGTCTTACCCACGCGCAGCTGGAAGTTTTTGGAGGAGAATCTGTTGATCTCTCTCAGTGTCTCCTGCATAGCTAAGGCAAACAGGATCAGCTCACTCAGGTGGTTCCAGTCATTAACACGGCCCTGAGAGAGAGAGAGAGAGAGAGAGAGAGAGAAATGGAGAGAGATGGAGATGGACAAAATGTTGCTCAACACAAGAAGTTCCCTTTCTACAACATTTACTCATCCCGTTTTTATTCCCAAGCAGCTGTTTATCAGCCTTTAGTTACCCGGCCTACGGTGACCCACCTGTCTCTCTGGAGCCAGGCCTGATGCTGCCATGTAGCAGCTGCCAATAGTCTTGATCTTCTCTATGTAGTGAAAATAGGACTCCTCCAGAAGCTATGGAGAGAGAGAGGCAGAGATGAAGAGAGAGAGAAAGGGAAAGAAAGATTGAGGAGTAAGTTATAAAAGTCTTGTAATAATGATCCACCCTCCCTCCCTCCCTCCACCCCCCACCCCAAAACCAGGAGCTCTGGTTTCCAGACTCACCTCATCGAACCCTGCGATGATCTCATTGAGTAGTCTCAGGGAGTCCACCCCCTCGTGCTTGATCTCCTTCTGCTCGTAGTATTCATTGAAGCCGGCCACGGAGGCAAACAGCACCCCCACCTCCTCGTAGGACTGGGAGTACAGATCCTTCAAAAACACACAGACGCCACGTGAATGGTCAGTCGCCGCGGCCTATAAACAGCACGCAAACCAGGAACCAGGGAAGCAGGGAGTCAAAGCAGGAGCTGGGGGGGGGGGGGGACACACCTTGTTTTGGGACAGTCCCAGCATCTGAGGAGAGACGGGGGAACCGTAGGGGACGTACCTCATCGTGTCTTTTTCTCTCCAGGAAGTGGCGGGCCACGTGGGCAGGCAGGATGTTGTGCAGCAGACACTCGTTGTGCTCGCGCAGCTCCCTCATGTCCTCCACTTCCTGTTGGGCTTGAAGGCGCCACAGGAAGTCCAGCCTGGTTGTGGCCTCCCACTGTGCAACAAGGGGCAGCAGCCAATCAGGACCAGACTGGGGTTACAAGTGGATAGAAAAGGAAGGAGGGAGAGAAGGAAGGAAGGAAGGACAGCCAAGAAGGAAGGAAGTAAGGTAGGAAGAACAGCCAGGAAACACAAGGTTTTACTGTACCTGTCGTCCACTGTAGAACACAGCTACAACAAACATGACCATCAGAAGGATGGATATGGCTTTTCTTCTGAGGTAGTGGGACCTGTGGGACATGAATTCACTGTGTCATGAACAAATGCTACGCAATCATTTACTGAGGAAATCAGAGTTTTATATATCTACCTGCGTACCTGACTGTGTGTGTGTGTGTGTGTGTACCTGTGTGCCACCTCCTGGTCTGGCTGGCTGACAGAGAGCACGTGGAAAGCCACCTGGATGAAATAGGAGTACACAGCCACCACCAGCAGCAGCACAGCCAGCTTCAACACGGAGCTCAGGCGCAGAAACACAGCACACGTCACCATGGCGATCACCCCGCTCTGCACAAAGAACTACAGGAAGAGATTACAACGGAGAGGGGGGGGGGGTGAGAGGAGGATAGTTATGAGTACAGCGTATAGAGATAGAAAGAAAGGGGGAGGTCGGTGGAGTAAAGAAGAGGAGGAGGCAGAGAGAGAGAGACATAGTTCAGTATTTCCATTTACCAACGACTGTTCAAAAGATAACATTAATATTCATATGTATTTCATGTAATATGAAAGGATGGTTGAATTGTTAATGAGTCCACCCACAATGAAGTGGTAAAGCGACTGTCTCCCTGTTACCTCAGGGAAGGTGCAGGTGCTGAGAGCCCACTGATTGGTGACGTCCAGGCTGCTGCTGTTAGGCCCCTTCTCGTCCCCTGTGACAGGGTCCCTCAGGGAACACCACACCTGGGGTCACACAGCAGGCAGGAGGGGTCAGGCCACCCGGCACACAGCAACATTCTCACATCCTACTGGACCACCTATCAGGCAGCTAAGACTCTATGGAGACTGATAGTGGATTGGTAAACTTCTAGAATGTTCTATTTGACCTTTCGGCAGGGTCAGGTCATTGCAGAGTTGTAACAGCCCCCCAAACCTTTTTTTAAGATGACCTGCGGATTTAGATTCAAAAGACTAAATGAGAAAACGGCCCCACTCCCGAGACCGGCCCTCACCATGTCGGTGGAGACCATGGCGAAGTTGAGGGTGATGGCGGCGATGGTGAGGAGGTTGCGGGCGCTGTTGGTCTCGTGGATCCAGCAGCAGAGCTGCTGCAGGGCCCAGGGAGCCTGCTTGAACTCCTCAGCCAGGGCCAGAACCAGCAGCAGCAGGTAGGCCAGCAGGAAGATGGAGAACTGCAGCACAGCAGGGTACTGCCTGCTCAGACCCGGGGCGGAGGAGGAGAGGGGGAGGAGGACGGGGGGAAGGAGAGCCGAAATGTGAGGTACAAGAAGGACAGATATTTCTAAGAGGATCGGTTGAGTCTGAACTTGAAGCTAAAGCTAAATGCTAACCCATAATGCTAAGTGTTCAGTAACTGCCCGTATTCATAAAGGAGGCTACGATTGGTTAGTGGAGGCATCTGTCTACCTGGGGGCGGGGATGAGGGCCTGGACAGCCATGAGGAAGAGGAGGATGAGGAAGGCGCAGACCAGGTTGGAGTTGAACATCTCGTCTCTCATCAGGGAAAACTACGACACATTGTTGCACAATTACCATGTAGACCCCAAAGCAGACCCCAAACCCCAAACCTGGCCTTCCATTCCTGCCCCCTCACCTTGTCCTCGATGTGCGTGTCCTTGAAAATGAGCGTTACCGGGGTGATGTGCTCCTTGCGCATGCGCTCGCTGCTCCGCACCTGGATGGCGTGCTCGATGCGCTTGTTAATTTCTTTGGACGGCGATTTCCGCGTCGTCAAGTTGGGGAGCCGGGCAAGGGAGCCGTTGGTGAAAGAAGCCAGGATCTGTGGGTGGGTGGGTCAAAGGTCACCAACTATGTTTCTAACTCACTTGAGGATTGAGTCATCAGAGGTCGCAACCATACAGAGTTTGTGTTGATGATGTTCCCAAACGGCAGCTCCGTGTCCCATGTCCGGCTTTGGCGGGTTCTGGGTGGTTCTGGTTGGTCCGTGTAGGGCCCCTCCTCCTTGGGGCAGATGAGGAACGTGTCGATGTTGTGTTTCCGTAGGAACTCGTTCCTCTCTCGGCCGTGCCCCTCCTCTGTCTGGTAGCTGCCCTCCAGACTGTCCAGCGTTGCCCGGGAGATGTGGATCCTCCTGGAGAGAGAGAGAGAGAAAGAGAGGAGGAAGAGAGAGAGACAGATAGAGTCAGAGAAAGAGAAACAGTCAGCGAGAGAGAGAGATATACAGTATATGAGTCATTATATCCATTAAAAGCCATAGACCCCCATCATCATGTGAATCCCATCCCAGAGACTTCCCCCCTGTGACCCAGGGAGAGATGTGAAGCTGTGCTCCTCACCCAGGTATCCCCCCCGCCTCCAGCATGTTGGCGATGCCCACATCCCAGGACCACACGTCAAACTGCCACTTCTGCAGGCCCAGCACGCCGCACAGCACGGAGCCCGAATGGATACCGATCCGCATGTCCATGTCGTGGTTCAGATGCTTCCTCACAGACCTGGGGAGGGGGACAGCAGACAGACCCTGGCACTGTGTCCGGAAAACTGACTGAAGCATGTGGAGCATGGTAGAAGACTTTCCTTGGAGGGTTAAGGGGCAGCATGTAACAGTGCTGAAATAATCTGGACGACGTCTGAGGAAAAAGGTCTTCTCACATGTTATTCAACCAAATATTTGTATCTAGCATGTTCTGTAAGTCATGCGGACAGACTAACCTTATGGTCTTGATCATGGCCAGACCCATCTCTACGCAGTAGCGAGCGTGTGCACGCTGGGGCTCTGGAACCCCCGACACACAGTAATAACAGTCGCCCAGTATCTTAATCCTCATGCAGTGGTGTTCCTGTGAAGAGCCAGAGAAGGAGAGAGGAGAGTCAGAAAGCACTAGAGAGAAGGTAAGAGAGTTCCTGAGGGAGTCTGTTAAATCAACATTTGAATAAAGAAAATAGGAGGGATAAGATAAGATCAGCCTTTATTAGTCTCACAATGTTGCAAATGGATTGCGTTACCTCAGCTAGATGGTCAAAACGTCCGAAGAGCTCGTTTAGTGTTCGGACGAGCTCCTGGGCTGAAAGGCTCAAGGAGAGCAGAGTGAAGCCTTTGATGTCAGCAAACAGGATACTGAGAAGAGAGGAGAGAAATAAAACGGATAGAGAGGTGAGAGGAGGAACAAAGAGAAGAGAGGTCATGTTTAAAAAACAATCATGTTTTTTACACAGATCTACCATCATTTTACAAATTTGTCAGTGTAATTCCGTTATTGTGGGAATCCATAGGTGTGCACGTGTGTGTGTGTGTGCGTGTGTGTATACCTGACATCTTTGTACTGGTGGATGTAAATCTTGTGAAACTCTTGCGGACAGAGCTCGTCATCGAAGGCGCTCATGTCCGCGATCATCTCCAAGGCAACAAAACGAGGCAGGATAGACAGAACGAGGCGCTCCTGTTTGGAAACGCAAAAAGTATTCTCGTTTCTTTTTCGAATTCATCAAGGCAACTGATGCTTTCCAAGATCAAACGAAGACAATTCAAACATGTTCCTGTAAGACTTCCATGTTTAAAACCGCCTCATAATCTGAATTGATGTGTGGCCTCTGAATGGACCTCTGCTTACTGGACTGTTGTGGCTCAGCTGTCTGGACTGTTGTGGCTCTGCTGTCTAGACTGTTGTGGCTCTGCTGTCTGGACTGTTGTGGCTCTGCTGTCTAGACTGTTGTGGCTCTGCTGTCTAGACTGTTGTGGCTCTGCTGTCTAGACTGTTGTGGCTCTGCTGTCTAGACTGTTGTGGCTCTGCTGTCTGGACTGTTGTGGCTCAGCTGTCTGGACTGTTGTGGCTCTGCTGTCTAGACTGTTGTGGCTCTGCTGTCTAGACTGTTGTGGCTCTGCTGTCTAGACTGTTGTGGCTCAGCTGTCTGGACTGTTGTGGCTCTGCTGTCTAGACTGTTGTGGCTCTGCTGTCTAGACTGTTGTGGCTCTGCTGTCTAGACTGTTGTGGCTCTGCTGTCTAGACTGTTGTGGCTCTGCTGTCTAGACTGTTGTGGCTCTGCTGTCTAGACTGTTGTGGCTCTGCTGTCTAGACTGTTGTGGCTCTGCTGTCTAGACTGTTGTGGCTCTGCTGTCTAGACTGTTGTGGCTCTGCTGTCTAGACTGTTGTGGCTCTGCTGTCTACACTGTTGTGGCTCTGCTGTCTAGACTGTTGTGGCTCTGCTGTCTAGACTGTTGTGGCTCTGCTGTCTAGACTGTTGTGGCTCTGCTGTCTACACTGTTGTGGCTCTGCTGTCTAGACTGTTGTGGCTCTGCTGTCTAGACTGTTGTGGCTCTGCTGTCTAGACTGTTGTGGCTCTGCTGTCTAGACTGTTGTGGCTCTGCTGTCTAGACTGTTGTGGCTCTGCTGTCTAGACTGTTGTGGCTCTGCTGTCTACACTGTTGTGGCTCTGCTGTCTGGACTGTTGTGGCTCTGCTGTCTACACTGTTGTGGCTCTGCTGTCTGGACTGTTGTGGACTTGCAGCTGGCCCACCTGTCTCTGGTTTTCCTGCTCCAGTTTGAGGCGACCCTCGATGCAGCGCCGTGTCTCCAGGAAGGCCTGTCTCTGGGCTCGGTCCGTTAGATAGTGGATGAACAGACCGGCTGTGTTCATACCCAGGTACAGCAGGGCCTTGGCCAGCACCTTCGCAGAGGGCGGGACAGGTTAACATGGGATATGTAGTTTTAGACTGACATACCGTCTAAGAACTACAAGCTGCTTTGCTTATCACACCTGAGGGGGAAAGCAAACATGTGATTTAAAGCCATGGAGCTACTGCCCAGCAAAATAAGGTCCCAGATCATCAAAAGATCACAGATGACATCAAACAAGTTTATTTTTTTCACCTTTCTCAGCAGGGCCACATCGTTATAGTGGCGTATGACTTCCACCAGGAGGTGCAGTGTCGAGGTGAGGGAGCCAGCACACATGGCCCAGAGCAGGGGCAACGGCAGCAGCGTGTAGGTGGCAAACAGCGTGAACAGCACGTACCAGGACGGGTCCTTCTCCAGCCCGTACACCAGGCCACCCAGCACCTGGGTCGTCTGGGACAGCCAGCTGGCCAAGCCGGCGTAGCGTAGCCACCGGGGCGATATGGAGTCTTTGCAGGTCAGCACCAGGACGCACAGACCCAACGCCAGCGCCATAAATAAGCCCGTCAGCCAGCCACGTAAACGGTCGGTGGCCGCGTCGGGGGCAAGAGCCAGATAGAGGACGAGGACGTGAAACTTGACCATGGCGTCGATGACGTTGGTGACAGCTAGCGAGGTGCGTCGCTGGTGGGAGGAGTGCCGCTGGTACAGCTTCTCCAGGTCGTGGGACTTGAAGGTGTGGCGCAGGGTCGGCAGGTAGACGCTACGCAGCGTCCGACCCCAGCTCTGGAAGAAGTCGGCGTCGCTGGCGTAGTTGCTGACGTTGGTCGCCGTGGAGCCGCGCTCTGGCATGGGGTGGATACGGATCGCCGAGGAGCGCCGCTTGTTGGTTCCGCGCGAGGACTTGCTGCGGATCTGCCGGTTGATCTCATCGATGTAGGTGTCGGTGACGAAGATCTTGCGAGCCGGTTCCACTCCCACCTACCCAGAAAGGGGGGGAACCACAGAAGGTCAACAGGAAGGTCATTCCATCCAACCCTCATTTACATCTAGGTGATTTAGATGCTCTTATCCAGAGCGACTTACAGGGACATTCCCCCCTGAGGCAAGTAGGGTGAAGTGCCTTGCCCAAGGACACAACGTCATTTTGGCACAGCCGGAGTTCCAACCGGGTACTTTCTGATTACTAGCCCGACTCCCTAACCATTTAGCCAGCGGCGCTAGAAGAGTGCTGACCCTGGTTGTCACCAGCCGGTTGAACATATCCAGTGGTTTATCTCTAGGTCAACCCTGTGCCACTAGAGAGCCAAAGATACCCTGTGGGTCACCTGACCTGTTCGTTCATCTCCCGCTGGCTGATGATGTGTTTGACAGCATTCTGCCACATCAGCTGTTTCCTGCGCAGCCCCGGGGACATGGGGGTCAGGCAGGTCGAGGGCTGCTGCAGCCCCATTGGCTGGACCTCTGACGTGTCAGCAAAAGTCACCATGGCGACCCCCACACGGTGTCTGTCTGTCCTCTCGAGGTCCCGGCTGTTCCTCTCTGCTCAGGAGGGGCCAGGATTTAGGACAGGGGGGAACATCACCTGGAGATAGGGAGGAGAGGGAGAGTAAGTGTATATGAGAACAAGTGTGAATGAGGGTTAAGTATGCATGGAGTGAATGTGTATGGAGTAAAAGGGTGTTAGCATGCGAGTGAGTTTGTGTGGGAGTGAGTGAGAATGAGAGTGTGTATGAGAGTGAGTGTCAATGAGACGTCAGGTGGCTCAGCGGTTAAAGCGTTGGGCTCATGATCGGAAGTTTGTGAGTTTGATTCCCGGCTGTGGCTACATGATGTGTCCTTAGAGCAAGGCACTTCACCTTAATTGCCTCAGGGAGAATGTCCCTGTACTCGCTGTAAGTCGCTTTGGATAAAAGCGTCTGCTAAATGTAAATGTATGAGAGCGAGTGTGTATGAGAAGGTGTGTGTGCAAGGGAGCATGTGACAGAGACAGTGTGTGTGGGAGTGAGTGCGTTCTGGAGAAGGCCAGCGCATGTGTCTTAGACTGACCCCACCAGGAGGAGAGGAATCAGCCTCTAAGCTGGTTTCCTCATTTAGACCTGAGCTTGTTAAAACTGAGATAAACTCCTTTCTGGCACAGTGTCCTGAGCTTCTCTCTAGACCAAGGGAACAGAAATCCCAACCAAAACAAAGACCGTTTTCCTGTGTAAAGTGGAGCGATGTGAAATCTTTCATGTTGGGAATACTGATATTTATGATCTGGTAAACAGATTCTATTTCTACACAGGTTCTATTTCTGGAGGAGTGTAATTGGTTGATTAGCTGTGGCGAGCTGCCAGCAACAACATAATGTGTAAACAAACACCCAATTAATTACATTGTGTTTGGGTCAAGTCATTAAAAACCATCTGAAAGAAAACACTGACATAAAACTGATTAAAAAAAAGTGTTTTATTAAGTAAGGTTATGTATTAATCTCCAAACCTTTTTGTTTGTTGCATACATTGTTCTTATTGCTTCCTAATTGGTTATTCTCATAACAATGTTAGAACCCAAATGACTTAACATTTGATGTATTTTAATATATAACAGTCAGGGTTGTGACTTGAACCTTCTACTATCTCAAGCTTCAAGTCAGATCTCTTTTCTTTCCTCAAACTAATTTCAGAGAACCTGATTCATTTCACACTAGCAAGGGAAAAGAAAACTTGCCTTTGTTGTTGCGACCTCTTTACTTTCCAAGGTGTTTCCATAGCAGAAACGACGGCAAACTCCCTCATAATCCACTTTTGTTCATTCCTTCGTTCTTAAATCCACCACTGAATTCCTCCCAATTTCTGTAACAACATTGACGCAATCAAAGCCTATCGCCAACACAGAGTATGAGTCTGAATAAAGCCACGCTTTGAGATACAGGCAGTTTGAGGTCTCCCAAGCTGGCCTTGTAGGTGGAAGGGGTATTAGGCTAGCGGCATCACCTGTGTGGAAGAGATTTCAACACAGCAAAATCTCCAGGAGTGACAATCCCAAAGAGGATTACTTAGTCAGCAGTCACTACCTCACAAAGCCAACGTCACTGCCTCTTAAAACATGTCAACAAGTCAGCAACATGTTCATTAAAATATCCTTATTACCTTTGATTTAGAACATATTTACATTTACATTTATTCATTTAGCAGACGCTTTTATCCAGAGCGACTTACAGTAAGTACAGGGACATTTTAATATATTTCATATATTTACATACAGTATATTGAAATGTACTTCCATTTTGGCAGTGCAGCTAAAATCAGCCAAGATCTCACTTTGTTGTGTCGCACAACAATAATACCTCCTGTCTACCAAACCTGTCAGGTACAGAAACATCCAGAAAGATGGGCAGAGCCTCGGTCTTGAGGCACCGTGAGGTGGTTTAAAGTCTCCAAGAACAGCATATACAGACCTGGTATAAACTAATGAGTCCAGCTCTGTCCTCAGGGTGACTTGATCACCCCCCACCTCAGCTTCAACTCACCCCTCCCAGCCCACAGTTACAGCCTGGATGTGTTTTTTTTTTTTTTATAGAACTGTTTCTTAAGGTCCAAAACACCAGGACAGTGTCCAGCTTTGTCATGTGCAAGATTTCCTTTTTTCATAACGATGAAGGCTTTTACTCTAACAGTTTATTCTAACAAAATGGTGTAACATTTTACTAAGATGGAAATCTTTGGTAGTGCATACTTAAAAAAGTACAATAAAATTATAAGGGGTGTCAGATGGCTCAACGGTTAAGGTGTTGGCCTCATGATCGGAATGTTGTGAGATTGAGCCCCGGCTGTGGCTACATAACGTTGTGTCCTGGGTCAAGGCACTTCACCCTACTTGCCTCAGGGAGAATGTCCCTGTACTTACTGTAAGTTGCTTTGGATAAAAGCGTCTGCTAAATGGATAACTTTAAATATAATATATAACAAACAATTACAACAAAGCGGAAAAAATAAGGTATTTTTAAGTATAGTCATCAAGTTTGTAAAGCCATCTAAAGCTTTGTGGAATCATGGGAAAAATAGATAGATTATAGGAGACACCTCTTCTTCCAAACCTTCAGTCTTGTTCTTTGGGCTGCCATACACTGTACAGTACATCTTAAGTAAAAGAACCCTGTTTCAATGTTTGGAGATCACATTAATCGCAATAGTTGACAATGGACAACAAACAAACTGCAACCGAAGCTACTAGATCTTTCTTTAAGAGGGTTTACACAAGGCGCCTACAGTCTGTGGTAATGGAAGTAGGTTCTGGAAGCTACAGCAAATCTAATCGCTTACGGGATTCCCTAACGAGCTAAATCCCACACCCAGAACTGTGGGTCAGAGTTGTCCAGTGCAAGCCTGGCCATCTTAGGACAGACCAAAGTAGCCTGATTGTATAGTTCTCTCTCCAGTGATGTAGGAGATCTATTTCTGAAACACAGACAGTGAGTATTTAAAAATAGATCCAGGGTAATGTGGTTTAAGGAAGCCAGCCGAGAAAAAATCAGGTGTTTGCAGTCCTGATGTAAACCTATTCACACATGCACAGGATAGGTTAGCAGTGGAAAGATACTTAAAACATGACCAGTTCAAATAAACACCGTGTGGACTGATTTAACATATGCCACTTGACACTTCCAGCACTGTTACATTGTCATTGTGTATTTCCCTGACCTGCTTTACTACCTGAAGCAGTAAGTCTGTTGTTCAGGTGGGGAAATATCTCTGTCATCTTCCTAAGCTGTGAGCTGTCAAGAGCCAGAACAGGGGACAGAAATACATGGGAATAATGGATTCAGGGTCACTAGATAGTAGTAAGCCAATATATATTTTTGGGATTCCTCCTTCAGGATATTTTGACAAAATTTCGGCCTTCTGGACTCGAGACAATCATTGGAAGTTATATCTGCACCGGAAATCTGAAATTATATATTGATAAAATGACAAATTTAACAGTCATTGGTATGGACACAGACATTAGGTCTCCATGCTGTCTATAACTCTCAGTCAGGTGGCTGAGCGGTTAGGGAATCTGGCTCGTGATCAGAATGTTGCCTATTCGATTCCCGGCTGTGCCAAATGACGTTGTGTCCTAGGCAAGGCACTTCACCCTACTTGCCTCAAGGAGAATGTCCCTGTACTTGCTTTAGTCGCTCTGGATAAGAGCGTCTATGACTACATGTAATAGACCATACCGCCCTCTAGCGGTGATGCATCAACAACACAGCATCACCGATATTAAACACCCAAACCATTCAAAAGATATGACATACATGGTAATATTACATTATTATCATATCTCTATGTTTCTGTTCATATCAAATAGTGTTTTACTATTTAAACTACAGCTCAGGGAATCTCAATAATATAGTAATCTATATAGTAATTTGTAAAATAATGTATAGTAATTTAATGTGAAACTTTTATGATGATTTTATTGTCTGTAAGGCGACTTTGAGTGCCTTGAAAAGCGCTATATAAATAAAATGTATTATTATTTGTATTATTATTAATAATAATATAAACCCTGCGTTAGCTGGCTGCTAGGAAACAGGCAGTGTAGAAATCTGAAATCAGGCGGTTCAGTTGTGTGTTTTTAGGTTACTGGGTTAGACAGGAATGGAGATATTTTACTGCTAAGCCCGGCGATAACTTTTCTTTTTCATGAAGAGGATCTGGCTGTTTGCAAAAGCTGCTCCGTTTTGTCACCAATCTCCTAAAACCATGGTAAGAATATTTCCTCTTAACTTGCTGTTGGTCTATGCTAGGCTAGCCGTTAGCCTCCAGGGCTAGCATCTGTTTAGATAGTGAACCCATGCTAATTCAGCTTCCCAAAGCTTCTTAAAGTCTGAAAATGTCAGATGATACCTAGCAGATCATAGAGGTGTTCTGGCTCTCTAACACTGGCTTAGCAAATCAGATAAATAGCCGTGTTGCTCTCAGAAAAACAAGTGTCCATAGCTGTCTAGCTAGTGTGTCCATGCCTATGGACCATAGTCTGGTGTCAAAACTGCTGCTTAGGACCTTCAGACAGACAGTCTATCTATAGCTTTGATCAAATGCAACATGTCAACATACAAGGCCTAGATGGTTACAGTACTTTAGTTAGACATTCTTCTGTGGGTTAATGTAGTTCTAGATACAGTTACGGAGCCGGTGCAGTACCAAGTAAAGTTCATCGTTGTGGTCTGCTGCCACCAAACTAGTATGTTGGGATCCCCCACCCCCCTAACCCTATTCTCTCCCCCCCCCCCCCCCCCCCCCTCACAGGTGGAAGGATATCCTGTGGTTGTCAGTTGTTGACAAGCCCTGAAACCCGTCTTCCTCATTCCCACGGCCTGGACCAGTGGAGTGTGGGGGGGAAGGACGTCCGTTGGCGAGCTGTGATCATCATGACAGGTGGGCAATATCAGCCATGTCCTTCAAAACTACTCTGATGGACACTGTTCCACCTCTGTGTCTTCTAGCCAATCAGAAGAGCTGATCTGACTAAGTAGACCTGAGCTGTCTAATCAAAATCCATAGTGAATCATACACAAGCTTCCTTATGTAAGAGGTGTGTGTGTGTGTTTGTGTGTGGGTTCCTCTATTTGTGTACTATGCTCTAAATAGAGAGATGGATGGAGATGGAGATAAAGAGAGAGAATATGTGTGTGTTTTGAATGTGTGTGTTTTGAATGTGTGTGTCTTCAGAACTGTGTGCGTCTTGGTAAACACAACACAGCCCAGTCGTTTCCATAGAGTTTGCATCTGCTGGGGATTGAACTCATTGAACCCTAGAAGCCTAGAAACACACTCTCTCTCTCTCTCTCTCTCTCTCGCTCTCTGTTTCTCTCTGTCTCTCTCACTCGTTCTCCCCCCCTCCGTCTCACCCTCTCTCCCTCCTTCCCTTTCTCCCAGAGACACAGGGTGGATAGTGAGACCCATTGTAGTGGTCAATGTTTATTAATGAGAGAGAGGCAGGAGAGAGAGAGGCAGGCAGGCAGAGCCTCTATAGAGGTCTAATCGCTAATCTCACAGTCAATGCAAGTTCAGGGTGTCTCTCCGGTCAGTTTCTCTGCTAGCTGGTGAGATAGAGACCCAGAGGAAGGACTTGTGCTTCACCAGGGCATGGAGGGTTGGTTTGAGTGTGTTTGTGTGACATTCCTCACTCTAGTTGGTTCAGTTGGAGAGCAGTCTGGTGTGAGTGTTTGATTTGAGTTCTGTATGTCTTTTGTATGTAGAGTAGCCTGAATTATGTGTACAGTAATCTAAGCAGAGTTTGCTGAGAGTGTGGGTTACAAACGATTATTGTGGTTAGTCGAAGAGTTTTTAATCATTATATATATTTTTTTAAACAGATCATTTTGTTGGTGACTTTATACACTGTGGGCTAGTTTATGTGTCTGTATATGAGGAAGCGCATCTGTGTGTGGGTTTCTGCTGTCTTGCGGAGACTTACCTCTGTTTGCGATCGAATAAGTGTGTGTGTGAGCCCGCGTGAGCTGGTGCCGGTGCCGGTGCCAGTGCCCGTCATGCCTCCGCCCGTATCTGAAGTCCAGAGCTCTGGGAGGCTGGCAGTGAACTGCCGCACCCTCCTGGATCACCGCGTGGGCAAGGGTAAGAGGTGCCATCCCTCCTACTGCTGATATTCTCTCTCTCTCTCTCTCTCTCTCTCTCTCTCTCTCTCTCTCTCTCTCTCTCTCTCTCTCTGTCTCGCTCTGTCTCTCTCCCTCTCTCTCTCTTTCCCACACACACTCTATCTCTCTTTCCCACACACACTCTGCCTCTCTCCCTCTGTCTGTCTCTCTCCCTCTCTGTCTCTCCCTCTCTCTTTCCCACACACACTCTGTCTCTCCCTCTGTCTGTCTCTCTTCCTCTCTGTCTCTCTGTCTCTCCCTCCCTCTCACTTTCCCACACACACTCTATCTCTCTCGCTCTCTGTCTCTCTCTTCCTCTCTCTGTCTCTCTCTTTCTCACACACACTCTGTCTCTCTCCCTCTGTCTATCTCTCTCCCTCTGTCTGTCTCTCTCTTCCTCTCTCTCTCTTTCTCACACACACTCTATCTCTCTCGCTCCCTCTGTCTGTCTCTCTCCCTCTGTCTGTCTCTCTCCCTCTGTCTCTCTCCCTCTGTCTGTCTCTCTCCCTCTGTCTGTCTCTCTCCCTCTCTCTCTGTCTCTCTCTCTTTTTCTCACAAACACTCTATCTCTCTCTCTCCTTCTCTCTCTCTTTTTCTCACCCCCTCAAGTTGAGCACAGAGATCTGTTGTTGTTGGAAAGAATGCCTCCCTTGTGGCTGGTTGTTCTCTGTATTTTCCTTGTGTCTCAGGTGCATTGTTAGCATTGGTGCACAGGCTTTATTCATATTCAATTATTATGCCTCTCAAGTCTGTCCAGAATGGACGTGTTGCTCGATTTCACATAACATAACATTGCAATGGATTGGATATGGCTTTTATGTACGCTCTGAAAGGGAGTGTAGTGTAGGTTTGTTGAATGGCCTGTGACACAACTCCTTTTTTATGTCTTGATAAGGCAGTGCAACTACTCACTTCACCCAGGAGCTGTTTACACACTGCTGTAGAAGACAGTCTGGTTGATGTCTGTCTGTCTCTCATCCTAGTCTGTGGAAGATGTCTGTCTGTCTGTCATTTTAGTCTGTGGTAGATGTCTGTCTGTCTGTCTGTCATCCTAGCCTGTGGTAGATGTCTGTCTGTCTCTCATCCTAGTCTGTGGTAAATGTCTGTCTGTCTGTCATCTTAGTCTGTGGTAGATGTCTGTCTCTCATCCTAGTCTGTGGTAAATGTCTGTCTGTCTGTCATCTTAGTCTGTGGTAGATGTCTGTCTGTCATCCTAGCCTGTGGTAGATGTCTGTCTGTCTCTCATCCTAGTCTGTGGTAGATGTCTGTCTGTCTCTCATCCTAGTCTGTGGTAGATGTCTGTCTGTCATCCTAGTCTGTGGTAGATGTCTGTCTGTACTCTCAGTCTCTCATCCTAGTCTGTGGTAGATGTCTGTCTGTCACGGAATAGAAAATTCCGAAGACACGTTTTCTGTAGACATAAAGAGGGGGAGGATGGAAACATTGGAGGGAGTTTATTAAAGTGGAAGAGATGACATGGAGCAGAGAGCTGGAGGGGGCGGAGAGGGAGGCTGAGAGAGGGAAATCAGATGAGGACATGGAAAGACCGACCACAGGAAGAGGAGGAGAGAAAAGGAGGGGGGGGGTGTGGTGGTGGGGGGCGGGACGCAAGGAACGGGGGCGGAGAGACCGAGGAGAGGGGGAAAACACGAGAGTCGGGGGGGGGGGGGGATTTCTCCTTCGCTCCTCGCTCTCTCTCCCTCTCTCTCCCTCTCTCTCGCTGTGGCTGCGTGTGAGTGCTGATTGGAGGAGAGGGGTGCATGCGCGCGTGCGTCAGGGTGCGAAATCGGCGCCAGCCTCCCGAGACGTGAGGGGGAGAAAGCGGAAAACACCAAGGTCATCGCAGCAGCGCGATCCCCCCCCCCCCCCCCCCCCCCCCCCCCCCTCCAGATGCTGCCTGTCAGCCCTCTCCCGCCAGGAGGAGCAAGCCCCGTGCACGGCAGCCGGCACGTGTGTGCGTGGGAGGGGGCGTGTGTGCGTGGGAGGGGGCGTGTGTGCGTGCGGGAGGGGGGCGTGTGCGACGCGCGCCGGCGCTATTCATGCGTTTCGATGGCAGCGAGCGAAGCGCTGCAGTCACAACAGCACGCGTGGATGGAAGTGACTCAGTAGACCCAGTGTGCTTTCCCAGATCTCTCCATCGGGTGTACAGCTTGTGCGTTCCTTGCTTTTAGCTCGCTGCTGTAGGAGTGTGTGTGTAGTGTGTGTGTGTGTGTGTGGATAACCGGGGACTGCGTCAGTGAGAGTGCGGGCGCACGCCGAAAGACTTCCACACTGCACACCATGTACGGTAAGAATGACAGCTATTTTGCTTTGCTGCGTTCGTCCCTGTGTGTTGGTTTCCGTCGGGGAGCCGGTTTGGCATCATTCCTCACGTGGCTTTGCAGCGTTTGCTGGGAACGGACAGAGCTGGCCAGCGCTGTAACAGGAACACAGTGAGGCTCCGGGACGCGGGAGGATTTGACCCTGCACTGTGGTACTGATCCAGAGGAGTTTCTCAGCTTCACATGTTCATATTTGGTAAATAGACGAGGCTTGTGTTTGTGTGTGTGTGTGTGTGTGTGTGGGGGGGGGGGGGGGGACTAGTGAGTGTACGAGGCTGTAGGATTCGCAGAGGCTTACACGATCCTGGCTCGGCGGTTAAGGCGTTGGGGCTCATGATCGGAAGGTTGTGGCGAGTTCGATTCCCGGCTGTGGCTGCATTAAATCGTGTCCTTGGGCAAGGCACTTCACCCTACTTGCCTCAGGGGGGAATGTCCCTGTATAATGACTCAATGTAAATGATCCAGTTCCTGCACAGCTAGTGTCTGTCAGCGTCAAGCGAGCATCATCAGATACGGGCTGCATACTAACTAACTATCGTACGGTGGCTTCCGACACAGCAAATGAGGACAAGTCCACTGGTCACTAGGGAACATGTGTGTTCAGGCCCTCACGAACACGCCTGGTGTTAAATGAACACACGTATGTGTTAACTCTGTGTAAGATACCAAAGAAGAAGACACGGAAGCGGCGTTGCCTGTTCAGAGCTGGGTGTTCAGCGGCGTTCTACCGCTGCGGGGGAACTGTCGTCTATCTGAAGGAGACGCGAGCGACCTCTCCCCCTCTGGGTCAAAAGGTCGTCCTCTGAATGGGATCGAAGGGTTTGTTTGTTTGTTTTGGTTGACGTGGGTATTGAGCCGATACACAAGACCGTGGCGTCCTTCAGAACAGGCTTGGCAGTATTTTGTCGTGGACAAGATGGGTTTGCTGTTCGCTGTGTTTCATTTGTGTGGGACGTGTGTGTGTGTCGGCGTGCGTGCGTGTGTGTTGGCTGTCAGATCCTGCAGGTGATGCAGAGATCATGTTTCAGTCTCACTGTGAGTGGATTTCACCTGATCGTGTTTGGACCTCCTGTCAGAAGATCCCAGGGTTGGCTCTGATGGCAGACTGACTGTGTCCCTGTGCTCCGGCCTGGGAGACCCCCTTGTGTTTGGTCTCCCCCCCCCCCTCTGCCGATGTAAAAATAGCAGGAAGCTGAACTGTTACGTAACATGCCTGAAAGGCAAGGCCACAATGCTCCTCAGTCGTGATTAACACACAGAGCAGTTCACCAGCACAGGTGCCTGTGTGTGTGTGTGTGTGTGTGTGTCGGTCTACAAGCATGTGTGTGTGTGCGTTTGTTTTTGTTGGGTTGTGTGTAGCTGTCATCTCAGCGTGATATTTTCTTCCTTGCTATTACCCCTCAGAACCTCTACCTCACCCTCTGAACCAGTACCTCACCCTCTGAACCAGTACCTCACCCTCTGAACCACTACCTCACCCTCTGAACCAGTACCTCACCCTCTGAACCACTACCTCACCCTCTGAAGCACTACCTCACCCTCTGAACCAGTACCTCACCCTCTGAACCACCTCCTCACCCTCTGAACCAGAACCTCACCCACTGAACAACTACCTCACCCTCTGAACCACTACCTCACCCTCTGAACCACTACCTCACCCTCTGAACCACTACCTCACCCTCTGAACCGCTACCTCACCCTCTGAACCACTACCTCACCCTCTAAACCAGTACCTCACCCTCTGAACCAGAACCTCTCCCTCTGAACCACTACCTCACCCTCTGAACCACTACCTCACCCTCTGAACCAGAACCTCACCCACTGAACCACTACCTCACCCTCTGAACCAGAACCTCACCCTCAGAACCAGAACCTCCCCCTCTGTTACCATGGTTAAGAAGCCTTCCCTCAGCGTATCCTTGTGTGTGTGTGTGAGAGTGGGTGAGATGAGTAAGACGGCGCTCTGCAGCGATCAGAGCTGTTTGCTGTGCAGGGTGGGTGGACAGGCTCCAGCCCCCTGGCTGTGCCTCGCAATCACAACCCACTGTCATCTAAAACTGCTATCTTCCACCCACATGACCCCCCCCCCCCTCCCTCCCTCCCCCCCAACCTCAACCTCACCCGCCCGCCTTCTTAACTACCCCTAACGGCTGCCATGCAGCACTGTGTCTAATCTACCCCTGACCGCACCGTCCAGAGGCAGGTTCAAGGTCCCCCTGGTGGCTGTTTTGGAGCGTCTTCTGAAGGAGCGCATGAGATTCATGATAGTATTATGGTGATGGTGATGGTTGTCCTGTTCATCCCAGAGAAGGTGACCTCTGTCCAGCCACACAGACCGTCCCACTACCCAGGGTTCCTGGTCTGCCCTGGGGCTGTGGTGTGTAGGCGCTGACTGGTGACTCACACACGCAGCCTGGACCCCCCCCCCCTCCAACACCCACCCATCTATACATTCTCCCCTCCTCCCATCTTCCCTCCCTCTTCCCCTCCCCCCCCTTCTTTCTCTCTCCTCTCTCGTCTTGCCAAACAAACCTTTTGCATTGTCATTAATTCAGCTGTGACTCCTACACCCAGATCTAGAGCCAAGAGAGGGATGGGGGGAGAGAGGGGGAGAGAGAGGGATGAGGGGAGGGAGGGATGAGGGGAGGGAGGGATGAGGGGAGGGAGGGAAGGAAGAATGGGGGAGGGGGGAAATAAAGGAGGGAGGTAGGGAGGGGGAGAGAGAGGGATGAATGGGAGAGGGGGGGAGGGGGAGAGGGGGGAAGGAAGGAGGGAGGGAGGGGGGAAGGAAGGAGGGAGGGAGGGAGCAGGAGAGAAGACTCATCAGCGTTTGAAATGATGGAGGCGAGGAGGAAGGCTAAGTATAGCTGAGCTGAGATAGCGCCGGCCTGCTGAACACCATCAGGAGTAAAGCCCCCACCCCCCCACACTGGAGTTTAGAATGGAGAGAACTTCACATTGACTTGACATTGACTCATTCTCTACTGTTCAAATGAATCGCCATCTGTACAGGCGTTCACGGTTAAGGTTACTGCTGCAGCGTGTGTGTACAGCTGCTTATCAAATCCGGGTCAGTGGAATCCAGGTCTTTTCTGTAGTTTTCTGGAGTTCTTATCCATTTTCCTCACTCTCCCAGTGTCCCTTATGACTCATCACTGCTGAGTTCCTGCAGCCAATCAGCTTCTGGCTCCTCCCACTCCCACTGCTAGCAGCATTCTTTGCGCTGCAAAGTCATACAACTCACCATGTCCCACCATTTACAGTGGCTCAAGGTCCTTAATTGTGTGTGTGTGTGTGGACAGACACGTTCTTGAGATCCAGACCCCTATGACCTGTCTTTGATCAAAGGAATCAATTTCTCAGCTCGATATTTGGGGGAATTATAGAATTGGAATCAGACAAGGGCACAGTTTCTCTTCTCTCTTACAGTCTCATTCTCTACCACTGACTCTCTGCTCTCTCTCTCTCCCTGCTCTCTCTCTCTCTCCTGTCTCTCTTTGCTGTCTGTCTCTCTCTCTCAGCTCTCTCGCTCCCTCTCTCTCTGATGTCTCTCTCTCCGCTCCCCCCCCCCTGCTCTCTCTGTCACACTCTCTCTTTCTCCTGCTACCCTTCTAGTCCTTGCTGTCATCAGTGGCACAGTATGTCTCCAACCCATCTCATCTGTGTTGGCTTGATGACACCATGTGACTGATGCTTGTGCTGCTCCAGTCTCCCTGCTGGGCCAGACAGACAGATGGCCAGAGTGCAAGGTGTTCTGGAGGGCTGCAGGCTCCCGGTTCTGGAAACATGGAACTGGGACAGAGTGCAAAGTGTTCTGGAGGGCTGCAGGCTCCGGGTTCTGGAAACATGGAACTGGGACAGAGTGCAAGGTGTTCTGGAGGGCTGCAGGCTCCTGGTTCTAGAAACATGGAACTGGGACAGAGTGCAAGGTGTTCTGGAGGGCTGCAGGCTCCGGGTTCTGGAAACATGGAACTGGGACAGAGTGCAAGGTGTTCTGGAGGGCTGCAGGCTCCGGGTTCTGGAAACATGGAACTGGGACAGAGTGCAAGGTGTTCTGGAGGGCTGCAGGCTCCGGGTTCTGGAATCATGGAACTGGGACAGAGTGCAAGGTGTTCTGGAGGGCTGCAGGCTCCGGGTTCTGGAATCATGGAACTGGGACAGTTTCTTGTCACGTCTCATTTTGTATCTCTCGCTTCAATTAGGATCAATCCACCGGTAACCATTTCTCCTCTCTCTCCTTTCTCTCCACCCTCTCTCTTTCTCTCTCTCTCCCAGGGGTATGTGGGTGCTGCGGGGCCCTCCGGCCTCGCTACAAGAGGCTGGTGGACAACATTTTCCCAGAAGACCCAGAGGTGAGCGTTACAAACCCCCGACTCAAGATGCTTCCTGTCTGCTGTCCTACAGCTGCCCGTCATGGTTCAAATGTCCCCTCTTCAACAAACCAGGCCCCAGCCAGCTCCATCCAACCCCAGTCAACCCCAGCTAGTCCCAGCCAGCCCCAGCCAGCTCCAGCTAGTCCCAGCCAGCCCCAGCAGCCCCCTGCAGTTCTTCAACAGCAGGGGAAACCATCAAAATTAAATTCATCAACCACCAGAAAATTGTATAGAGAGAGGGAATATCTGTTCACAGACCTCTGCCCTTCCCACCTCAAACACACACCTTTCCGGCCAAGCCCGGCTGTTACCTTGAAGAACACGTCAACAGTGTTGTTTATCTGTGTACAATGCAGGAAGTGAGGTGTTGAACTGTAGGATCATGCGCTTGTTCACCATGCCTGGGAGCTGAGATGTGGTTGGGCTGTTCCTCGATTCTAACCACCAAGATCCTGCCTCTGACTGAAGCTTGATACTCTGCTGTGCTCCCTCTGTTCCCATTGGATAAAAGCGTCTGCTAAATGATTTTAAAGGGAATATGGACGAGCTTTCACCTGCTGGCTGGGCAGGAATAGACCAGCATACCTGTCAGAGCTGTCTGCAGCACCACCTCTGATCTGGGACGCCAGGAACACACACCTCATTTGATCAAGAGCGTGTGTGCGCTCGTTCGTCCTGCCCAAACTGATCTTGTTTCTAATTTGGAATCCCAGCTTTTTTGACACAGAGTCTGTAACTAAGGCAGTCCTATTATCCAGGGAGTAGGGGGGGGGGGGGGGTGATAGAATTATCCGCTTTCAGCTCTCTGGTGCCGTACAGACGCTGCGTGTGCGTGGCGGTGAAGTCGAACCAACTCGCAGAACCCTTCCGATAATATTCAATCAGAAGCCAGCCAGAATAGAAAGGCTAAGTGCTGCTAACATGTTTATCTCAGTCTGATCCGGGGCGTCTGTCTCAGACCAACAGGCCTGATGCAGGGCTGTGGGCTCCAGGGAAAGCCTATTAGATCCTCCTAATCTCTGGTTACAGTACGCGGCAACAAGAAGCCCTCCCGTTTTCCATCGGTTCCTGTCCCTGCTGGTCAGGAGAGCTGGGTCAGAACCAGGCAGGGGTCTCTGTGGAGCTCGACTGAATGCTTTTAGCTCCACGACCCAGCAGGAAGTGGGTCAAGGTGGGGGGAGAGAAGGAGACTGGGCGACCCCGGCTCACTTGATTGTACCAAGACAGAAGGGTGTGTCCCCGGCAGAAGCGGGCGATGGTTTTAAGTTCTGGCTTCTGAAAGTAGTGTTCTCAGCTGGTTTTGAGACACAATGAGGAGAGGCTGTGGCCATTTACTGATAATTTTGCACTGGCGGTGTATAACCCCGCCCACACCCATAAACCCATGGGAGTCAGGTGGTTGAGCGGTTAGGGAGTCAGGCTAGTAATCAGAAGGTTCCTGGTTAGAATCCTGGCCATGCAAACATGACGTTGTGTCCTTGGGCAAGGCACTTCACCCTACTTGTCCCTGTACTTGCCGTTAGTTGCTCTGGATAAGAGCGTCTGCCAAATGACTAAATGTAAACTAGGTAATTGGGTCCATCAAGGACATAACCAATGACACGGCTAAACACTCCGTCTCTCTCCTCCTCCTCTTCCTCTTCCTCAGGACGGGCTGGTGAAGGCCAACATGGAGAAGCTGACCTTCTACGCCCTGTCAGCTCCAGAGAAGCTGGACCGTATCGGGGCCTACCTGTCAGAGAGGCTGTCCAGGGACGTGGCCCGACATCGTTACGGGTCAGCTGAGCTCTGCTCAAATCACATCCGCTTGGTCATTCACGGGACACATGATGTTCTCACTTGAAGTGATATCCGGTTCTAGCCGGAAAACAGCTGGTACTAACCCGTTCCGAGCAGGGTAGAGAAGGTTCTCCCCAGCGCGCGTCAGGTTCTAAGCAGGTTCTCCGCCCCCCCCCCCCCAGGTACGTGTGCATCGCCATGGAAGCGTTGGATCAGCTGCTGATGGCCTGCCACTGCCAGAGCATCAACCTGTTCGTGGAGAGCTTCCTGAAGATGGTGCGGAAACTGCTGGAATCTGACAAGCCCAACCTGCAGATCCTGGGGACCCATTCTGTGAGTAGAGGGAGGGAGGGAGGCAAGGGGGAGGACAGGGGGAGGACAGGGGGTGGGGTGTGTTTGTGGGTGTGAGAAGAGGCCAGCTGTAACGGTGACATCAGCATGTACAGGAAGTATCTAGGAAAGTATCTACTTCGTCTAGTAATACCAGACATTACACAGCACGCACACTCCCTCCTGCTCTCCAAGTGTGTGTGTGTGTGTGTGTGTCTACGAACAGCATCTCTCATCAGAGGGTACACCAGCTAAGATACATCCGCTAAGCTACACCCGCTAAGCTACACCAGCTAAGCTACACCTGCTAAACTACACCCGCTAAGCTACACCAGCTAAACTACACCAGCTAAGCTACACCAGCTAAGCTACACCCGCTAAGCTACACCAGCTAAGCTACACCCGCTAAGCTACACCAGCTAAGATGCACCAGCTAAGCTACACCCGCTAAGCTACACCCGCTAAGCTACACCCGCTAAGCTACACCAGCTAAACTACACCAGCTAAACTACACCAGCTAAGCTACACCCGCTAAGCTACACCAGCTAAACTACACCAGCTAAGCTACACCAGCTAAGCTGCACCAGCTACACCAGCTAAGCTACACCCGCTAAACTACACCAGCTAAATTACACCCGCTAAGCTACACCAGCTAGCTCAGTCAGCTGAGGACTAGCCTTGTTTGGTTGGACATAAACAAGTTCACACCTCAGCATCAAGTCCTCAGAATAACTTGACTTTGACCTACTTCTTACCTACTTTTCTCTCACGTTGTTTTGATATATGTTTGGATAGAAGAGCAGTCAAGCGTATGTAAATGGCCTCACAAGCACACCCTTTGAACAGAACAATAAATGGTGCAGCTAGTGTCCCTGTAAGCGTCGTAAACCTGCCGTCAAATTCTGGTCTCTGTGTCTTCGTTTTTGCCAATGACAATGGGTTTAATTGGCCCGCTAATTGAATATTCATCAGTCAGGTGGGTTCCAGGAAGGCTTCTCCTCCTCCTCCCTGAGGGAAGCAGCTTGTTATTCTGCTGTTAATTGGAGGGTTTAGTGGCCTGCTAAAATGTCATGACATTAAAGGCTAA
>CM059327.1:3228024-3252236 GCA_030340685.1 Protosalanx chinensis | reverse complement strand
TTGTGTTCGTGGAGTTAAGGGAATGTGTTACATACCTGACTGTGCTAGTTAGGCCCAGCTACCGTGTCCCTTTACAAATCACTCATTTAACTGAAGTCGTTACGGTTGGTCAATGAAGTTGGTCATTATTGGTTTTTAAATGGTCTCTGAGTTGTTTAGCCTTTCTTGAGTATTGCTGCTTTTTAGGCCTTTTTCTGTGATATAACTTATGTTTTTAAGTTGTATATTTTTGTATCCAAACTGATGCTTTCAATATGAGCTGGTCACTGTCCTGTTGACGGAGCCTTACAGGTCACTGCTGTACCTAAACCGGTCTGAACCAGTTTTGCACCATTACAAACATGGATTCAGACATGGCTGCCACATCAACAAGATGGAGTCAAGTTTACACCCTCAAACACAAGCAGGAAGGTTGCAGGAAACGAGATTGATTTGTCACAAAAATGCGTGCATACGAAGAAGTATCGTACATACGCACATCTGATGTGTATTTCTTGTGGTGTGCGTGCGTGTGTTTGTGTGTGTGGCGCTGATTCTAGCCATAGTTTGAGGGAAAACGAGGAAATGTTTTACCAGTTCTCTGAACTAACCAGCATGTCGTCCGTGAGGTGTGTGTGTGTGTGTGTGGGTGTGTGTGGGTGTGTGTGGTTGGTTGGGTCTCAGTCACACTGACTGCTCAGCAGATGTCTGCTTCCCATCACGGCCTGCAGGGCCATCTTAAACCCTCCAGTCATGGATGACCTGAACTGTGTTCGTCTCTCTGTGAGGACACAGTCAAAGGTCATGACCTGGAGGAAGGGGGAGGGGCTGTGGGTGTTTGAAGCATTCTTAACGCTCATGCAGGCATCAAATAAAGTACTAAGGCAATAACGTCAAGCCTGGTGTGTGTGTGTGTGTGTGTGTGTGTGTGTGCGCGTGCGCGCATGGTGTGTGTGGAGGGATGAGGGAGCTATGTAGCCTGATGGATCATCAGCAGTGTTGACGACAGCTGAAAGACTGATGCCAAACACACTAGCATTCAGGCTAGCCTCCTGCCTCGCTAAGCTAGACCCTGTGTTGTCATGGTGATGCACGGCTTCTGCACTTGAACCGGACAGAGCTCTGGCACTTCCTGCTCTGTGGCATTCTAAGACGCCCTCACTTCCTGTGTCCTCGGGGCCCAGACCCTATGGGGCGTGCTGTCCAGGGTTCGTTGTGTAGCCCCACAATGTGTTAGCCAAACTGTGTGGTTTTGTTATTGTGTTGGTAACCCCATCGTCCATTGACTGCATGGTTCGTAATGTACTAATGTCCCGTGTTTGTGTGTGTGTGTGTGGGTGTGTGTGTGTGTGTGTGTGTCAGAAACAAACCCACTTTACTAAGAAGTTAGTTTCTTGTCCTGACATCAAATGAAGAGTTCCGTCGGTGTGTAGCTCCAGCCAAAGTCAGTCTTACTGCTAACTCGGTTGCGGAAGTGAAATGGCAACTAAACGAGCTATATTTTAACAAACACCTGAAAACCTTGGGGTTTATTTAACGTTTCAATCCTAAATCTACATTATATCTCATTTCTATTTACAACCCTAGTGTTAATGATCCGTTCACAGTTCTGAGTTCATAGTTCAACAATTGGTTTATGAAAGCTTATAAAGAGTTGTTATTGCAAAATGTTGCCAATATCATTGCAATATTTGATCAGTAAGTGCTGGCCAGCGTAACTCTTGATTCCATTGTACAGAACATCTAGCTGTTTACATTGTAGTGCTGTAGGTCTTATCCGTCCTGTGAACTTTGCACTTTAAACTGGATTCCCTAGTAACAAAAGGCAGCTTTTAACATGGAGAACATGCCTTATGAGTTTTGGACCCAACTTTGCATGCTAGTAATGTAGCTAGTTTGAATATAGTGCTTCTGTACTGTGACCATGCCTGAGAAGAAAACATGTGGTCATTTCAATATGGATTCAATGACATTCAGATGCTGTGTGATTCTGCCAACTTCACCGGTCTCAAGGGTATTATTAGAAAACTGGATTTTTGGAGATGACAAGCGTACAATTCACTTACCGGTGTGTTGGGTGCACAGGGAGCAGTAGTGTGTCTGTGCCAATGGCTGATACCAAATCTGACTTGTACACTATTGTGAGCACTGCTAAATAGTGCATTAACCTAAAACACTGGACAGGGAATATGTCAGGTATTCCCAGCCAGTGAGACAGTGTTGACCGCACCGCGCACGTTAACCAGAAACATGTTTCTTAACCTGCGTCTTTCCCCTTCAAACTTCGAAACAACCGATTGGCTTTATTTTTGGGGTTGCTGATGCCCGTTAGATTACCGAGTAAGAACATCTCTGTTTTTTATTTTCCTCAAAGAACGCAGCATGTCCTGGTCGTGTGAATGACTTTCAGTGTGGTGTCTTCTCTTCTTCTGCTGTTCTGGAAACTTCTGTGTGTTTAAGAGACGGTTCTCTTCCCCATCCTGTTCCTCAACGTGGACTTCCTGTCTCAATGGTTTCCAGGCCATTTCATTTGATTGGTTGTAAATAAAATATTCTTAAAGCTCAACTTCGTGACTGTGGGGCTTTTTATTGTTATAATCAATAAACAATCACAATAGTTCTCTAAGATATCTATGTCAAAAATAATATTTAATCATATTTAAGAAACATCCAAGATCCAAGCATAGTGCCCTTGTTTATTTGTACTTTTAAATGTAATATATTTAAGACAATATTATTTTATAAATCCATGAAAGTCAAGGATCTACACAAATATAGTAGCCTCTCCTCTCATTGCCAGATATATCCCATCCTTTCCCTCTCTCCTTCTCCACCTCCCTCCCTCCATCCTATCTATGGCTCTTTGTTGACGATGACATTCTTCAACAGCGAGAGCAGAGGCTCATGGGATTGCTCCCAGGGCATCTTGAAGCTCCCTTGGCGCTTGACGGCTGGCGGGGTTCCCCAGCGGAAGTGACCCATCCGGTACGTGGTATCCTTCTTGGCCTGGAGCCCCAACTGGGAGGGGGTCTTGGGGCTGGACTTCCCCCTGCTCCCCCGCCCTCCATCCTCCAGGCTGTTCAGCTGCCTGCGGGCCTCCACAGGGAAGCCCTCTGAGGATTCCCCCTCCTCCAGGCCGGAGGCGAACACCTTGACGGGTCGGCGTTTGCGGCCGGCAGGCTTGCCCCAGCGGAAGTGCTCCATGGAGTAGGAGCGCCTCTCCTCGCTGCGGAACCGAGAGTCGGGTTCCAGGGTCATCTCTCCAGAGGCCAGGGCAGCCAGGAGGATCCCCAGGGAGAAGCTCTCTTCGGTGGACTGCTGCTCGGCTGAGCTGGGCTCTGGGGACTTGGTCTGGACGTCGGGCCTGCACAGGTGAACACACTCCTGCAGGGCAGAGGAACGAGACAGTAGAACATGAGAGGAAGAGTGGGATGAGAAGAAGAGGAAGATGGGAGCGATGATCAGAAAGTGAGAGGAGGAGGGATGGTGTGATAACGTCAAGGGTGACCTGGATGAAGCGAAGCTCACCAGAAGTTTGTCCAGTGAGTTGAGATCTTTGCAGTAGGGTCGATCCCAGCAGTGGGCCCAGACTCTGGGGCTGCACACACACACCACTACCATCACGGTCAACAGCCAGGACACACAAACCATCTTCAGCCTATCACAACACTGGGGGACACAGACCAATCACGTTTCAGAAAGTCAGTGACACGTGAAGCGTAGCCAGTTGAGACTTTGATATCAACAGTGTCTATTTTCTCATTAACTTCTGGAATCTCGACAGGTTTATTCGGTTTCCTTGGTAAAGGTTGACAGTTTCATAAACTCAATCACCTAGCAGCCCCCCTGACGAACATTAAGGTGGATGTTGTAAACTTGGAGATGGGAAGGCGCATGTATAGAAAGTGTGAAACAACAGCGAGCGTATTCATTCACTGGCTCCTCCGTCCCAAGGACAATCTCTGCCGGCTTTCATCTCAGAGAGATTCATACATCCGGCCAACAAAGAGATGCCGATGTGCGGATCTGCATTGTGACCTTACAGTGGAGAAAAAGATGAGGACCTGTGACGTCAAGGAAGCCAAAACGTTTTTATTAGCAGCAAAGATTTCACTGTCTATAGTTGCTGCTGCCTCCATAGAAAAAGTCTCAATGCCTGTACAGTCACTGAGAGACTAACATAGACACAGGTCTCTTCTCGTTTTACACGTTCATGCATGCAAACACACACACGCATACACTCAAATCTACCCATCAAGCTAGGTTCATCTCTCATTCAGTTCTGGAACATTATCAATGACATATTGTGAAAGAGTGACAGAATGGGATCCAGCCTTCGCTCCTTTCTTGCGAGTGACTCATGCGCTCAGCGGCCCCTGACACCTGATGATCACCAGCCGTCTCTCACTCACCTATCACCTGTGGAAGAACTGACACAGGAAGGGGCCCTCAGAACATGGGCGGATTAGGAGGGTCCCTAGTTAGAAGCTGGAGCTATCTACTGTCGTACCAAGTCTCTCTGTAGTTATTCTAAAGTAATTACTGGTTCTCGATGATCAAGTTTATACGTACAGCACAGGGGAAATCAGCAGGAGAATTGTACTCAATAAAATGTCTAAATCGATTCTTAAATGTGTTCTTCGCTCCCTGTCAGGGCAATTACATTGCTATTAATTATAATACTCCAATAATTAATAAACCATTTCTCCTCTTTCTATGACAGGTTTGTTGCGTTATGGAGCTGGAATATATTGGGAGGATTTAGTTGAAGATTGTGTGTTTGTCCATCTTAATGGATCTTCTCTGGGTCTTGTGTATCACAGAATGCTTAGTCAGTGAGTCATCTTCCAGAGCTTCAGTCCAGCATCTCAAGGACTCTCTTCAAATGAGAGCCTTAACAGACCCCCATTATTAGCTGACAGACATTTTTATGAACAGCATCAGAAATCCAAATATAGCCAGCTTCACAGAGTCCAAGGTAAGTATTATTCATAAACGGGAGGATCAAACATTTGGTAATATGTATTACAAAAAAAGGATTTAAGAGCCATGTTATTATTATTTTTGACAGAATCATTGATTAGAATGGAAATGATTTCTTTTTCTCACTTGAAATCTTTAAATGCAAATGTATGTGTTTGAGTACAATGCAGCTTAAAAAGTTATACTGCAATAACAGACCACTTCACTGAATGAATAGCTAAACTACAAAGTATTAGTTTGATTGTAAATGATGCAACAGAAATATTCTACCGATTTTTATGATCAATAACAAATATGAGCAGGTCAGCAACATACAGGTGCAGTGAATCTCAGCTGCAGTAAAAAAAAAAACAGTCAAACCAAAGATAAAAAAAATATTACAACTGATATACATGGATAACTGTTAACATTTAACTGACACAATGACTTGCAAGCTCCGTCAATCTTACCTTCCCCAGAAAATCTTTTTTTTTCCAATCTTCCACAGGTCTCTCTCTCTCTCTCTGTGGTAGCTCACTGTTCTGTGTTACACTCGGTCCTCTTTATCTCGCCCTCTGTTGCTCTCTCTCTATGCAGACAGAGTGAGGAGCCCTCATTGCTCAGCCTGTGAGCTGGAGGCTTCTTTTATAGGCAGCAGAGGTGCGTGGGGCCTCAGAGGTGGGGTGGAGAGCTCATCTTTAAGGGGTGGGGTGGTGTGGCTAGGATCATGAGGTCTGCATCATTTGGAAACGCCCCCTCCCTCCCTCCCCAGATCCACGTCAACAGGCGACAGGTGTGGCGTTAGCAGGTGGAATCCTCATTGCCGTGTTTTCTCACAAAGTATGCTTCATGTTCTGGCCCCCCGCAACGCTGTTACGATCTTCTGTAAAGCTTTCTCGGAAGTCGCCCTGGATGAAAGCTTAACAAATACGTGTCAATAGAAATGTTTCTGTGTGTGTGGATCGTGTGAGTTTACCTTGATGCAAACATCCCACCCTCCGTCATAGTTTCCAGAATCTTGCTGCTCCTGCCCACATACAGCATAACACTGTTTGTGGATGCAGTCGTACAAGTTTACAGGGTCAACCCCAAACGCAATGAAGCCCTCTCCCAAACAGGACACTAAGCTCTCTCATGATGTACGCTGTAAGAGTTTCTCTAACAGAGCTCATACAACAAGCCTCCATGTGGACACCAAACACCAGGGCTGGGCAATTCCGGTCCTCGAGGGCCGCTGTCCTGAAGGTTTTAGATGTGTCCCTGCTCCAGCACACCTGATTCCAATGAATGGGTCGTTATGAAGCCTGGTAATGAACATTCATTAGAATCAGGTGTGCTGGAGCAGGGAAACGTCTAAAACCTTCAGGACAGCGGCCCTCGAGGACCAGAATTGCCCAGTCCTGCCACACACCAAACACCCGCCCATCGGACTCCTTCTGGGGCCAAACCAGTGAGTGCATGCCCAGTACAACATCCGACATGCAAGTATGTAAATGCGTTTGAGGGCCGGAAACGGGGCCCGTGCGCTCTACCGGGTAACAAGGTCACAAGGCTTAACGACCCGACCCTGGGAACAGGTGTTCAGCCCTTCTGACACACTGGGACAATTAACTTGACAATAGCAGCCTTTCCATTGCCAAAGGGCAGGCAGGGGTGGCGTGGAAATCCGTTTCCCTGCTTAAATTGGTTTCCTTGGCCTTCAAGATGAAGGGGGGGGGGGGGGGGGGGGGGGGGGGGGGGGGGGGGAGGAGGCTGACTCACTGATCTGACGTCAATAGTGTTGCTTTACATGTTCATCAATGTATCAGACAGATTCCATGTTTTGGTCCACAGCCATACAAAAGATGGTTCATGTGTGACCTCATATCCATCAGAATGAATGCTGTAATGAAGGTGTTTACACTTGGAAATGATTTGCTATTTGCTTCCGGACTGCTGAATTACCGCACTTGAATAGAGCTTCCCCTTTTAGCCGGACCTGGGTCTTCAAGTGTGTCCTTGCGTGGCCCGAGAGTGAAAGAGCGAGACAGACGGAGAGGGAGAGAGAGAGAGACAAAGGGAGGGAGAGAGAGACAGAGAGGGGGAGAGAGAGACAGAGAGAGGAAGAGAGGGAGAGACAGAGAGAGGGAGAGAGGGAGGGAGGGAGGGAGAGACAGACAGGGAGAGAGAGAGAGAGAGAGAGAGAGAGAGAGGGAGAGAGGGAGGGAGGGACAGACAGAGAGAGGGAGGGAGAGAGAGACAGAGAGAGGGAGAGAGAGACAGAGAGAGGAAGAGAGGGAGAGACAGAGAGAGGGAGAGAGGGAGGGAGGGAGGGAGAGACAGACAGGGAGAGAGAGAGAGAGAGAGAGAGAGGGAGAGACAGAGAGAGGGAGAGAGGGAGGGAGGGGGGGACAGACAGAGAGAGGGAGAGAGAGAGAGAGAGAGGGAGAGAGAGACAGACAGAGAGAGGTTTTTTATAACAGCCTTTTCTTGAAATGGCTTGGAAGCTTTTAATGGTTTGTCATTTACAATAACAACAGTGACTACAGATACTTTCGAAATTACATTTTAGGTTCTTGCGGACGAGTGTTCATTAAATGTATTTGTTATCTCTAATCAGAACTTTGGATAAAATTGTTAATTATAATCACTGTCTCTCTTGCGGTCTAAAAAAGGTTTTTGCATTAGAGGATGTCAATCTTCATCATGCATCCTACTGCGGAATAGGGTTGTTGTTTGCTCTATGTTGATTTGCATACAGTACATTCTAGCGAACTGTTTGTACCCTTTGTACCAGAATCATAGCCAGATATTTACCACCTGTTGACCTCTCTAAGGGTCAGAGGTCAGGGTGCCCCCCCCCCCCCCGCCCCATCTACTAAATGAATACATGTAAATATGAAATATATTTTTCATTACTTTCTGATTAATAACAAATTGGGCACACATGAATCGATTGCTCATACATGAACCTTTTGACACAAATCCTTTAGATTCGAAAGCTCCGCCCCTCCACAAAACCTTCAGCAGATTCTCCCAGCCACCCCTCTCAGGAGAATCCTATTAGGTGGATTATGGGGATAAGATGTCGCTGTACCACAGTCACTCTGCTACGCATCCCCTGTCCCTCCACTCGACAGGGAGAAACCGACCCACAGGGAGACACCAGGAGTGGCTGAGAGAAGGAGATAGGGAGAGAGAGAGGGGGGGAGGAGAGGGGGAGAGAGAGGGAGAGAGAGAGAAATAGTGGGAGAGAGACAGAGAGAGAGAGAAAGAGACAAAGAGAGACAGAGAGAGACAGATATAGAGAAATAGTGGGAGAGAGAGAGACAGAGAGAGAGAGAGAGAGAGAGAGAGAGAGAGAGAGAGAGAGAGAGAGGGGAATGGGGATGCTTCCCCGACTCGTTCTGTTCAGGAGCCGGGATGAGAGACCCTCCAGGATAGAGGTACTGTGAGATCCTCTCTCTTTATTTACCGCACAGTGGGGCTGGGCGGGTGCTGTGTTTCGTGTGTCTGTGACTGTCGTTCATCTGTGTGCTTGTTCTGGATGTTTCTTAGTGATTCCAAAATATCTGTAAGACTATTCTGGTACCAGAAAGTTATGGTTAAGAAGAAGTTCAAAATCCATTAATGCCACTGTTAGCGACAGGGGCATACATTTTTTACAGGGGCTAAAGTTTTATATAGTAATTAGTGTTTTTTACTTGTTATTTTACATCATATCTTTATTGTGGTTCATGCAGAGAATGAGAGCTGAGCACTGCGCAGCACAGAAGACCATCTCCGCATCCACACAGACCCCTCTCACTGCCTAATCAGAGACAGGGAAAATGGCCTTCCAGAAAACCCCTCCTCATCTGTCCTGGTGGTTCGCTCTATGTCTCATCCCAGTCCTGGAGGTCTGTGGAGAAGAGCCGGACTCTACCACTAAGCGTACCGGCGGGGGGACCCAGTGTGGGGACTACAGCAACCAGGTGATGGAGAACGGTATGTGTCAGCTGGTGGCCACCCTGCCGCAGCTGGACGACCAGAAGTGCCCCGACATGTTCCGTTGCACGGACGAGGTCTCCTATTGGCTGCACGAGAACGAGGAGAGGAAGCAGCAGATTCTGTCTCTGAGGGAGACCATCTCAGAGCTCCAGGAAGAGCTCAGGAACCACAGGCACCGCGTCAAGCTTCTAGAACTACAGGTGGGTTCTACGGAGAGCAGCGTGTGGTGTTCTGGAACACCGTAAAGATTGGCTTGTGGTGGTGAAATTACAACAGGATTGGCCCGGAGTTGAGGAGGATCAGATTCTGGAGACAGTTCTGGAACTTTACTATCTGGCCGTCTGGTTTTGTAAGGTTCTGTATAGGATCTTCACGAGCCAAGTTGGCTAGTGGACAAATCAGTACGGTGGACCTTAAAGGTTGCCACACACACTGCCCCAGCCACACACACTGCCCCGGCTACACACTGCACCAGGCACACACATGCACTGCTCCAGCCACACACACACACACACACACTGCTCCAGCCACACACACACCTGTCCTGTGGCCTGGCAGGTTTCCTCCTTATGTGACCTTGGTCCCGGGCAGCTAACTGGATTACCTAGCCTCTCCACATGCTTCCATATGGGTGTGTGACTGTAAGCCTTCACACTGATGAACCAGAGCTGCCTAATGTGTAAAGTCAGGACAGAGAGAGGGTGGGGCTGGGGGCAGGGCCGTGGGCGGGGCCGGGGGCGGGGCCGTGGGCGGGGCCAGGGCTGGGGGCGGGGCCAGGGCTGGGGCTGTATGCATATAATTAGGCTGGAGTAGACTCAGGGCTGAGACTGGTGCTGGGGCTGGTGCTGGGCTGAGAGTCAGGGTTGAGGCTGGGGCTGGTGCTGGGCTGAGGCTGGAGCTGGGCTGAGAGTCAGGGTTGAGGCTGAGGCTGGAGCTGGGCTGAGAGTCAGGGCTGGTGCTGGGCTGAGAGTCAGGGTTGAGGCTGGGGCTGGTGCTGGGCTGAGGCTGGAGCTGGGCTGAGAGTCAGGGTTGAGGCTGAGGCTGGAGCTGGGCTGAGAGTCAGGGCTGGGGCTGGTGCTGGGCTGAGAGTCAGGGCTGGGGCTGGTGCTGGGCTGAGAGTCAGGGCTGGGGCTGGTGCTGGGCTGAGAGTCAGGGCTGCTATACAGTCCAGTTTTAGTGGAGATTGGCCCAGGTCAAAGGATGGTGCAGTGATAAAGCAGGGGGCATGGACGCAGGGAGAGAGTGGGATGGGGATATTGTCTGGAAATAGAGCTGCTGTGCTGCGTCTGGAATGGTGGAAGTCAAGGATGTGACCTGGAGGAAGAACGAGATGTGATGAATACTGGCCGAGTCTGACCTGCTGGAGGATCTTCCCAGGAGGTGGAACCAATAACATGTTCAAACAACATGTTTTACATCTACATGTATGTGAGTAAAAAACATTCCACTTCCCTCTCTGTGTGTGTCTGTGTGCCTGTCTGTGTGTGTGTGTGTTTGTGTCTGTGTGTGTGTCTGTCTGTGTTTGTGTGTCTCTCTCTCTGTGTGTGTGTGTCTCTCTGCGTGTGTGTGTGTGTGTGTGTGTCTGTCTGCGTGTTTGTGTCTCTGTGTGTCAGAGTGAAGAGAAAAACAGGATGAACTCTACTTTGGAGCAGCGCTTTCATGAGTTGGAGGTCCACTATGCAGAAGCCACAACTCTACTGCACATCCAAGGAACTCTGATATCTGACCTGCAGGTACACTCTTCAACACACACACACACACACACAGACACAGACACACACACAGACACACACACACACTATGACGTGCTGCTCTCTCATACTGTGGTGTGTCTGAACAGAACCAGATCCAGAACCTCACCCTATTGGTGGAAAGAGTCCGTAGGAATCCTGGTTGCATGATCAACGTGGTCCACACCAGCCCCCTAATGTCTGCGGAGGAGGCCCTGCACCCTGGTACACACACACGCGCTCACACACTCACACACACACTCACATATACACACACACACTCATATATATATATACACACACACACACACACTCACATACACACACACACTCACACACACACACACACTCATATATATGTGTATATATATATATATATATATATATATGAACACACACACACTCACACACACACGAATAAACACACCTGTTTGCAGCGTCTTAAACGTCTTAACGTTTTCCTCTGGACTACAACTGTCCAGCAGAGGGAGACAACTCCCCTCCACGCATATATCAGATTGTAAACCATTCCACTACACTCTTATCCACTCCAAATGAATTGTATTCTATTGTAGTCCAGCCAATTGTATCCGTATACACTCTACACTATTCTATTGTAGTCCAGAACCTTTGGTTGTCTCTCTTTCCCCATGCTGTGTGTTCCATGGGGTCTCTCCCAGAGGTGCAGCATGTTAGGAGCTGTCCCATCGACTGTGCCTCTGTCTACCAGAACGGAGTGAGACGCTCTGGCCTGTTCACTGTGGTGCCCTCATTAGGGGCCATGCCTGTGGAGGTGTACTGTGAGATGGAGATCGAAGGTGAGATGCACGCACGCACGCACGCACACACACACACAAACACAGGAAACCCCCTCCTTCATGGGTCGTTGGTCGTCAGGAGGGGGCTGGACGGTGATCCAGAAGCGGATGGACGGCACGGTGAGTTTCGACCGCAGCTGGAGGGACTATAAGGAAGGCTTCGGGGACCTTCTGTCAGAGTTCTGGCTGGGGCTGGACCACATCCACCACCTGACAGCCCAGGGGGAGTACAGCCTGCGAGTGGACCTGGAGGACTGGACCGGCAAACACAAACATGCAGTCTACCAGAGTTTCAGGTGGGTCAGATGGGGGGGCGACTGAGCAGCAGAACAGGGGGGAATTCCTTGTTTGGTTGGGTCATGGATCCTGACGTGTGTGTGTGTGTGTTCAGTGTGGATGGAGAGGAGACTCAGTACCGGCTCCATGTGTCTGGGTACAGCGGTACAGCCGAGGACTCGTTTAGTTGGTACCATGACAAGCAAGGCTTCAGCACCCCAGACACTGGCAACATCTGTGCTGAGATCTCTCACGGGGGCTGGTGGTACAACCAGTGCTTCTACGCTAACCTCAACGGTGTCTACTACAGGGTAGGAAAACCCTGCCTCTCTCTCTCTCTCCCACACACACCCTGCCTCTCTCTCTCTCTCCCACACCCCGCCTCTCTCGCTCTCTCTCTCTCACACACATCCTGCCTCTCTCGCTCTCTCTCTCTCACACACCCCGCCTCTCTCGCTCTCTCTCTCTCACACACCCCGCCTCTCTCGCTCTCTCTCTCCCTCTCTCACACACCCTGCCTCTCTCTCTCTCTCCCTCTCTCACACACCCTGCCTCTCTCTCTCTCCCTCTCTCACACACCCCGCCTCTCTCTCTCTCCCACACACACACCCTGCCTCTCTCTCTCACACACACACCTTGCCTCTTTCTCTCACACACACACCCTGCCTCTCTCTCTCTCTCTCACACACCCCGCCTCTCTCTCACACACACACACACCCTGCCTCTCTCTCTCACACACCCCGCCTCTCTCTCTCTCTCACACACTGTCGCTTTCTCTTCCCCTAACACACACATTCGAACTCTCTCTGGCTCTCTCACAAACATATAAACTCACCTGTTGTCTCTCACACAAACACGCTCTCTCTCCCTCCCTCCCTCACACACACACACACCTCATTAACTTCAGGACACACACCAGCTGACAGGCAGCTGTGCTCCCCTTCCCTGCAGGGGGGCAGGTACTCCCCTAAAGGCAGGGGCCCGCTGGGTCCTGACGGGGTCGTGTGGTACTCCTGGAAGGATTCAGATTACTACTCCCTCCGCAAAGTCAGCATGATGATCCGCCCGCGCGCCTTCCGACCCCGCATGTCGCCCTGAGCGACAGGAAGCCACGTAACCATGACATCAGCTGCCCGCGGCTCGAATGGTCTGAGGAGATGTCATTGTGCGCAGAATGTTAGGGTTAAAGGGGTTGCCAGGTTTGAGGAGGTTAGGGGTTGCCAGGTTTGAGGAGGTTAGGACCTGCCTGTGACAAGGAGACATCCTGCATCTAGAGCTGGAACTGCAGCCATGCAGGAACAGGAAACCGGACAACTAGTGATTTCACTTCCAGGTCATCCCTTTCTTTAAAAACACATCCTTAATACTGTGGCCACCATGCATAATACACTGTGTGTACACTGCATACATACAGTAGTGCATATATATAAATATATGAATAAATGTATATTGTGTATATTTATAATATTATAATTTGTATGTTTATAGTGTGTGTGGGTCTTTGATCACCTGTGTATATTCTTTTCAATAAATGATATTGTCAGATAAATGGCCAGAATGCATTTTTGTACTGTATGTAAGTGATGTATGTACTATTTAAAGTTGTAGGTATTGAATTGGAGAACATTTCCTGTACGGGATTGGAATTCACCTTTGTAGTCCATAAAGCAACGTCTTTGAGACCATGTGACCTTGCTCATAGGCCACAGGCCACGTACTGTTCTCAACATTCCACAGTTCTTTACCATAATCACTGAACACTGCCAATCTAACAGACTGATGCTGGAGAGAGAGAGGGAGGAAGGAGAGAGGGAAGGAGAGAAAGGAGAGAGGAGGGAGAGAGAAGAGAGGGAGTGAGGGAGAGAGGAGATAGATTGAGAGAAAGGGAGGGAGAGGGGACAGAGAGCAAGAGAGAGAAGATAGAGAAGAGAGGGAGTGAGGGAGGGAGAGGGAGAGAAGAGAGGGAAGAGAGATTGAGAGAAAGGGAGGGAGAGGGGAGAGAGAGCAAGAGAGAGAAGATAGAGAAGAGAGGGAGTGAGGGAGGGAGAGGGAGAGAAGAGAGGGAAGAGAGATTGAGAGAAAGGGAGGGAGAGGGGAGAGAGCAAGAGAGAGGGAGAGAAGAGAGAGAAGAGAGGGAGAGAGAAGAGAGGGAGTGAGGGAGGGAGAGAGAGGGAAGAGAGGTCGAGAGAAAGGGAGGGAGAGAGGGGTGAAAGAGCGAGATTGAAGAGCAAAGAGAGTCCTAACCCCCACATCCAGTACTAATGCTGGAGGGAACTTTCACCCACACACACACCCACACACACACCAGCTCCTCAGCAGAAAGGCCAACACAGTTTGACCCTGTGATGGCTTCTCTCCTCCCTGTACATCCTTACATGATTAAGACTGATGTCAGCCTCATCAGACTGGATCCACGGTTTACAAACGGATCAATGGAAGTGGACAAGCGCACGTCAGGGACGGGCCTGGATCAGTACAACAACAAGGAGGTCCTCTGTGCGTGGGTGATGTTTGTATGCACACATCAGAACCAGCAGCCGTTGGATTCCGTCAGAGCTGGGCTGTCTGGGGTGAAAAGACTCTTTCATTGCATCTGACCCACCCCTCCCCCACCACACACACACACACACACACACACACTAGGCACAAACACGCTCTTTGACGCTGCGCCGAGTCAACTTGTTCTGTTGCCTCTCTGTCTCCACAGTGCGATATGAGCAAGGAAATGGGACTGCTGTGTGTGTGTGTGTGTGTGTGTGCGCCCATGTGAGATGACCTCTGAAATCTTTCGACAGGACGTGATTCATCTCGTTCTGCGTAAACAGACTATTCCAAACTGAAACTGGGTCGAACACAGTAGAAATCAGGAGTTTATTCAATCAAAAAGAATTTTCTTTCCCTTTTCAGGGTGGACAAATATATTGCAAATATTTCTATACATAAAATAGTATCTCAACAACCCAAAAGCACATGCATCCGAAATAATATATATATGTAAAGTAATGTTTGGTGTTTACAATGTGACATGGAAAGGGTAAGATTAGAGAATGATTGAAGGTAATGTGAGGTGACAGTGGGGGGGGAGCAAAGCGGAAAAACCCGGGTGAAAACGTCCTCCTTTTCCTTTTTGCAAGTGCTGATATGTAAAAAGCCGCTGAAAGTACCAGCGTTCACCGCGTGGCGTGGAAGGAAACGGAGAGAGCGTTCGGGTCTTGGGATCGAGCCGGCGTGGTCGGCGCTGGTCGCGTGGTCGGCGTTGGTTTTGCGCTGATGTTTTGCAACAGAAGTCAGAAGAACAGACTTCGCAAGCAGAAGTCTTGGCTTTGGATTTCCTGTCTTCGAATCGCAAAATGATGACGCATCGAGTGCAGGATGGGGTGGTGGGGTGGTGGGGGGGGGGGGGGGGGGGAGGGGGAGGGGTGGGGGGAACAAGCCAAGCATGCGGTTCTATTTTGCGCCGAAAACTTGACAGGAAGTGGGCGGCGCTTCCTGTAAGCAATTCAGGAAGTGAAGAGGAAACGGAGGAAGGTCACTGCCAGCAGTGCTCGGACACACTAACAGTCAGGGAGCTTGGACACGCACAGCCGCTCTCTCTCGCTCTCTCTCTCTCTCTCTCTCTATCTCTCTCTCTATCTCTCTCTCTCAAGGCTTGACTCTTTCAGTATCAGATGAAAGAACCCTGACTGAATGCTTTCAGTTTTCCATTCTTTAACCTATTCACTTCCTGTGGAGACACCAGCATTAGGTCCGTGTCATGAAGTAGTAGTAGCGCCCAGACAGACGTTCTGGTTGAGCTTGGGAAAGCAGCTTGCGCTCACGAGGTCTGCGGGGGCCCTGTGAGACGTTGTCAGGGCCCCGGGCCCCTGCAGGCGAACACTAGCCCCCGCCCCCCCCCCTCAACTGTTTAGACACTTCATAAACAGTTACACACTTGTTTAGAAGAACTTGCGAAGGCAGTTAATTCATGGGAGACGTTGGTGTGTGTGTACGTGTTCTGGACAAGGCGAAGGGGGTGGTGTGGGGGTAGGGGGGAGTTGGGGGGGCTGGGGAGAGATAGAGAGAGGGTCTGGATGGGAGGAGGAGCTGAGGGAAGGGACAGCATGTGTGTCCCAGACGAGGTTTACATGGTGGTGAACTGGCTGTGCGCTTGCCTCAATTTCTCGGCAATCTGTGGACAAGAAGAAAACCGGGTTGACTGGACTGTATCAGACGGAAGATAATGCGTACGGCAAACACCTTGCCGAATGTGTCTCGCCTCCTTACCGTCTCGTAGAACTTGACTTGCTCCTCCAAGTACTGCTGCATCACCCTGTTGTAGTCGTAGATACGGTTGCTATGGAAGTGGTTCATCTCGGCTGAGAGAAACCAGGAAGTAAACTTAAAAGACTGCCACAAAACCTGTCTATGTATGCGTTTGTAAAAAAAACACATCTAAAATGTGTCAGTTTATGTTCATGTCAGTCTAATACAAAAACATGTGAAACTATGAAGGAATGACTGCATTTTGTTCATAGTTAATCTGACCCAGGTCTTCTATAGCTCTTTGCTACCTTGTAGCGCGTAAGACATGGTGCTGACACGTTTTGCCATGGTCACTTTCTCCTGGGGGGTGATTTTACTGGTGGCCACCAGCCTGTCTCCCTCCTTCACTTTCTCTATGGCAGCCTGTGACAGAGGGGGGTAGGGGGTGGGGGGGGGAGGCACAGCATACGTGGTACATGAGATCCAATCCCACGAACAGGTTTTGAACCCTCGATGGACTTTGGTGGTTCTTCCCCCTTGTGGCCCAGCGTGGTCCTACCTTGTGGACTCCTATAGTGTCAGGGAAACAGCCCAGAAGACCCTTGTACTCATTGTTTGTCTCCATGAGGAAGTGCAGGTCTTTCCTGGGCTGGACGGAGAGAACACACACACACACACAAACACACACACTGGTTAGACACGACACTGGACTGATCCACAGAAAACCTCACAGACGACACAGGAAAGCACGCACACGTTTCAGAGAATCGAACACACTGTGTTCCGGATGTTCTCAGACCCCAGCTTGACCAGGCAGCCCTAACCCTGTCACTGCTCCTAGTAGACAAGGAATTCAGTCCGATATGGAAGGATCCAGATTAATAATGGAAGGTAGATAAACAACACGAAAAGGGAGGGTTTTGGTGGGACTGAATGCATGACTCCAAGCCAATCACATGGCAGCGTTTTAAAGCTGGAAGGATGGCGGGGGGGCTTTGGGGAGAGACACATGCTTACCAGATGAATCCTCCATGAATATGCTGCTTGGACATCAAAGAGAGGGCCATGGTTGGATTTTAGTACAAGCCATAGAGACCAAGTCAAACCTTATCTAAAATTCACCAAGGTGGCCATATATTTCCCAAATGTTGAGAGGAATATATATAGAGCATAGATTTATCACTGGAAATAGGGTATAGTGCAGTTTTTCTTTAAAGGTATTTATTTCAAACACACTAGCTTGAAACAGACTCAAACTTTGAATATAAGCTAGGTCATGTGACCCGTTACCGGACGCTTTGATTGGGTGGACAGGCAGCTGAAGGAGAAAGAGAGGGGGGACTCGGAGAGAGACCAGCGTGTTTATCTACCTGGTCTGCCACCATCAGAGCGATCTCCTCGTAGGTCTTTCCTGCTGCCGTCATGGCGTCTGTCAGGGTAGCCTCCCCTGAGCACACGAGGTACCGCAGATTAGAAAAAGAAAAAGGGTTTGTAAAAACCAATTTGACAAGCAACGTCACAGCTAGCTTCACATTATACCCTCAGGACTGTGCCTAAACCAAGCACAAAGCCAAACCCTCAAAGATCCTATCACTTTCGTATCAACCATTTCTTGGTTAATACTTTATCTAAAAGTACACAGAATGTTCCAGAACATCCGACTCGACTAGCGTGGGCTTTTGATATTGAACCTTGAGGGTTAAGGTTGGTTGAGGGGCAGTTCTATGGGCATATGTGAAGCCCTTTGTGACATTGCTTGTAAAAAGAGCTATACAAATAAATGTTGATTTCATTTAAATGTGTTTATAAACAGGATATGGGTGTCTTCCTGTACCTTGGTATCCACTGCTAGTAAAGACTGAGGAGAGGTTCTGGAAGGCCTTGCCAATGCGTTGGTACTCCTTTGGCAAAGCTAAAGAGAAAAAGATCTATTAGACTAAGAGACACTTCCTCTTCACAGCTTTGGGGAAAGTACGTTACAGCAGTTATCTAGCTAGGAGTCAGGTGGCTCAGCGGTTAAGGTGTTGGTCTCATGGGATCGGAAGGTTGCGAGTTCGATTCCCGGCTGTGGCTACGTGACGTTGTGTCCTTGGGCAAGGCACTTCACCCTACTCGCCTCAGGGGGGGAACGTCCCTGTACTTGCCGTAAGTCGCTCTGGATAAAAGCGTCTGCTATAAAGAATAAATGTCAAATGTAGATGTTTCTGTGTCTGTACGTACGTCCTGTGCATCTCTTCCAGTGCTCCTGGCCCACGGTGAGGATCTCCTTCACCCCATCATCCATGGCTCTGGTGAACCTGCTGAACTGCTCGCACTTCTGCTCTCTGTCAGACCCACAAACACACCCCTTTAAACCCTGCCCCATCGTGACTCCTGCTGACCCTCTACGCATCATCAGCCACAGGATGTGATGTCACTCACACTTCGATGGGGTCCAGGTCGGGGGCTTCGGGCTCTATCGTGGAGAAGATCATCACTCCCACCACCTCGTCCTTTTCGGCTTTTCTCTTCCCCGTCTTCCAGTCCTGCAACCGAAACCATGCTCGCTTGAGAACGGCCAACGAGACGTCAGAGACGCTGGTCCCTGAGCTGCTTCTGATTGGCTGCTGACGCGCCTGAGCCGGCTCCTGACCTTCTCGTCCTTGTAGTTGAGGAAGAGCTGGAAGACGTCACTGTTGGAGACCACGGGGTGTCGGCACATCCTGATCATCCAGCCCTGCAGTCTCTCCATGCGCATCTTAATGAACTCCTCATCAAAGCGACCTGGGGGGGGGGGAGGGATGTCAGATGTTTGGTTCCATCTCTGGATAAGAGAGTGGAGGTTCTCAAAAGAACACCCCCCCGGGAGCTCACCTGTCACCTGCTTGTCCGGGAGCGAGGGAATGGGGATCGCCGAACCAAATTTATCCAGGAGCCTCTCGTACAGCCAATCAAAGTGCTTGTATCTGTGATTGACGGGTCTGTTGGTGGTCTGTAAGCCAATCGCAACGATCGCAATTGCAAACAAAGTCATATACGGCCCCGTGAAGCGCATGAGCTGACAATGTCAATGTGTTCCGGACTGTCAACTACGCAGATGGAAAAAAAAGACAGCTTGAGAGGCAGACTCACGTTGGGTGTGACCTGGTACTCGATGTAGCTCTTCAGCCCGTACAGCTTGGTGCCCTTCTTGGGGTCGGCCACTACGCAGTCCAGCTGAGACTCTGGATACGCCCAAACCGGACCCACCTCCCCCATCTGACAAACAGCACACTTTACTAGAAACTTCCTTCATCCGACAGAGAAACGTCACGATCCCAAACAACTAGCTGTTAGCGATAGCTGAATGAGATGGAGACCGGGTGGCCAATGGCGTGCGGTTACGTCACGAAGAACATGAGGTGAGACGTGGATGAGCAACGTACATAGATGGGAAGCTTGTCTTTTCCCTTGGCCAGCTGCTTGCAGAGGAGGAACAGTTCAGGCCCGGACTTGGAGAAACCGGGGAATCTGCTCAGAGAGGATCGCAGCAGTTTCAGGGTCAAAGCTAGGAAGTTCAGGAAACTGGGAGTCCATGTTGGCTCCTAACATGGTTCCTGCAGTCAAAGACCTAGTTCAAATAGCGTTTTGACCTAAACGGCTGATGAATCACTCTAGGAAACCATAGTTTGTCATCATACGAGCATTCAGCCTTAGTATTTCGACCCTAGGATAAAGCGGTATGCATGACTGCTGAGTGTAAAGATAAGGACCTCGTCATCCTCGTCTTACTTGTTGAGGGAGATTTTCATGGAAGAGCTGGCAGCCCCGCCCCTCTGCAGGGCCCCGCCCTCTCCCCCCTCAGACTCAGCGTAGCCTCCCGACGACTTGACGTCATCCCACTCATCGTCCCACTCGTCGTCATCCGCGCCTGGTCACACACACACACGTGCACGCACACACACTTGAATTACACAGCCGAAACCGACAAAGATCAACACACAGACAAGAAAGACAGCCTCTGGGAAGCAGGCCGTGAAGAAACAGCACCGACAACAGTCAACAGAAGTGCAGACACAACACAACAACATAACACAACAACACAACTCAGGAGCCAAAATACCCTTTTGAATTCACGCGAACCTACAGTATGATGCATGTTAGGCAAGCTACAACTAGTATCAATCAGTACCACACAGGAAGTCGAAACCATATCACAAAGTAAAATCATCACTCAATACCGAATTCACGAATTCCATTTAAATATAAGACTCTTTATGATGGTAGCAAATGCTGTTAGCTCTATTGTCACCAGCCCACTGCACTTCTGGGGTTAATCCAACATGGAAAAGCTCTTAACAGTAATGTCTTAATGCTAAGACATTAAGAAAGTAAGAATTTTTTTTACAAGGAAACCCCATTGCAACTTTCCCTCAGTAGAAATACAATGTCAAACCACTTTAAGTACCGATTAGGGAGCAGGCACACGTAAACACACACAAACACACAAGCTTGCTGCTTCCTACGCGCTTTAATGTCCATGCTGGTAGAAATACTAAGCACATGATAAATATTTGATCAAGTTAACATGAATCAAGCTAATAAAACACTCGCACAACCACATACACAGTCGCAGCAGGCAATTGTATACCTGTACTGTCAATAAGGTATGGGTATGGATATATGGCTGCGGACAAAAAATGATTATTTTAATACTTTCATCCCTGTGACTAGTTAGCATATGCACCTACACAAGGAACTTAAATACCAACCACCACTATTTGTAGTATGCCAGTGCTAGCCACCCATAGTTCTAACCGCCCAATGATCCCCTTGGTTTTCCCCAGGAAGAGCAGCTGCTACCTGGGCCTTGGTAGGCCTGGGGGTGGCCCTGGGCAGCAGAGCTCCAGGGATCCGCTGCAACGTTCTTGCCCGTTTCCGTGCCCTCTGGCTTGGCCGCCCAGTTGTTGGAGGAGCCCCCGGTGGCGTCGGAGTTCCACACGGACCAGGGGTCGTTTCCATTGCTGGCCTGGAGGAGGGAGGGATGGAGGAAACGAGAGACAAGGACGGAGGAAGAACGTTTCCAATTAAGAAATATTTCCAGCTGTCCTGAAGGTGATTTACTGAGAGAGATGAAGACGGAGACATATGGGAGAGAGCATGATAAAGAGAGAGAGAGAGAGAGAGGGAGCATGATAAAGAGAGAGAGAGCATGATAAAGAGAGAGAGAGAGAGAGAGGGAGCATGATAAAGAGAGAGAGAGCATGATAAAGAGAGAGAGAGAGAGAGAGGGAGCATGATAAAGAGAGAGAGAGCATGATAAAGAGAGAGAGAAAGAGAGAGAGGGAGCATGATAAAGAGAGAGTGGGAGGGAGCATGATAAAGAGAGAGAGAGAGGGAGCATGATAAAGAGAGAGAGAGAGGGAGCATGATAAAAAGAGAGAGAGAGAGAGAGGGAGCATGATAGAGAGAGAGAGAGAGGAAGGGAGAGAGCATGATAAAGAGAGACAGAGAGAGAGAGGGAGAGAGCATGATAAAGAGAGACAGAGAGAGCGAGAGCGAGAGAGAGCATGATAAAGAGAGACAGAGAGAGCGAGAGAGAGAGAGAGAGAGCATGATAAAGAGAGACAGAGAGAGCGAGAGAGAGAGAGAGAGGGAGAGAGTGCACACCTTTGTACCTCGAATGTTTACACAAATACAGTCCGGTCGCACAAAAACCCCTCGGTGAACTTGCGCCCACCATGCAAACAACGCATTCAACGGGATCCTACCCTGAATCCCCACCCACATCTCCCTTCCTCAAGCACTGACAACATGCCACTGAAAGGGAGGATCTGTAGGGCGCATGACGTCGCTGCATCCACTGGCTGTGAGAGGGGGGCAGCTCTGCGGACGAACCCCCCAACGCAGGGGAAGGGGGGGGGGGGGACCCAGGGGAAGAGGAGCCGTGTTACCATGCAGCATCCAGACTGCCACCATGCCATGCCATGCCGAGGCTGAGACCGAGGCTGAGACTGAGGGACCCCATGCAGTGGGAGGCCCTGCCCTTGGGGTTACTCCGCAGGTATGTGTGGTTAGGTGCACCTGCGTTCTAATGCATGCAAGGGACAAGTCTACAGTATATTGATCAATGGATAGATATAGATAATATACAGACCCATGTGGAGCTATAGAAACTCATGTAAACCCATATAGATCCATACAGACCCATGTAAACCCATATAGATCCATACAGACCCATGTAAACCCATATAGATCCATACAGACCCATGTAAACCCATATAGATCCATACAGACCCATGTAAACCCATATAGAACCATACAGACCCATGTTGAGCTATAGAAACCCATGTAAACCCATATAGAAACCATACAGACCCATGTAAACCTATGCCAACTGCGTACTGTCAGGTTAAAGGTCAACCCCCCTTTCCCTATTCCCTCGTACTTCCTGAATGACAATGCTTACGCAGGCCTAATCATGAATGCATGCCCAAAGTGGCAAAGATTTGCTGTCGAACATGAAAGTACACACATGTTTATAATACATCCAACATTTGGTGCCACAAAGGTAGATCAATCGTGCAGCGGCGATGGCTCGTACGCAACAGCGTCACACATCGGATGATTACATTTGACTCATTTCGCTCTTTATCCTAAGCGATCATGTGGGAGGTGATTGGCTTGGAAGGGTGCGTGATGAAGACAGTGATCGTGCTGATCATGTGTGACGCCTTCACTTTTTGGGGGGGCGTGTTTGGAAGAAGAGGGTGGAAGGAGAAGCTGGAACGCCAAAGACTGTGCAGGGAAATCATGCATGTGTGCAGGCTGGGAGAGGCTGGAGGGGTGCTGGTTTGGGGAGGGGGGGTGGGGTTACTTGCTCAGGCAGATTGGAAGGAGGTGGGAAGTTTGTGTGGCTGTGGGCCACCCCGGAGCTTGTTACCTGGTCAGGGGAGGAGAGGGAGGAGGGGGGGCCCGGGGTGTCAGGGGTGTCCGGCTGGGGGCTCAAACCCCCAACGTCCACCTTAATCGAGGGAGGGCGGGAAAGGGAGGAAGGGGGTTGGAGACGGTGACATCATCACAAAGCGCCTGCAAGTGAAAGGGTTACCACGGCACCCATTTGTGTGTTTGTGCAGCTTCACTTCTGCCCATCAGAGGACTGAGGTGACTAAAACATCTGGACTGGGTTCCGTTTTTTTTTTTTGTCTGCACACTTCTCCCTTTGAGCGTCTCTGAATTCACAGAAGGTCACGATTATTTCTGGAGTCGGTCGCCAAGATGTGCCCTGTTTGCGTGTGCTTGGAGTGACCCATTCATGCACACGTACACAAACAGGCACGTGTACAAACACACACACACACACACACATCCTGTCGTAACCTGCTGAACTGGGCTTGTTTCCTTCTCATCAAATCATTTCTGTCACTTTGTTTTTCGAATAAGCAGTTTAAAAAGCCGGAGGGTTTAAGGAAGGAAATTGAGAATGTCATTATTGGGACACGGAGTCTGACACCGAGTGTGAAACACACTGACGTAACGGTTACACAACAGCGCAAGACTGCTCACATCCTTTCGGAGTGGAAGGCATGACAGAGTGTGTGTGTGGGTGTGTGTGTGTGTTACCTGTGGTGTAGGGTTGGCCACTGCCGGGGCAAAGGCATCGAAGAAGGACAGGTCAGGAGCGGCGACGCTCGCAACAGTTCCTCCGTTTCCTCCTCCGGAAGGAAGATTACCGAGCTGTGGGGGGGGGGGGGGGGGGGGGGGGGGGGGGGGAGGAGGGAGGAGGAGGAACCCACATTAGCGAACCTCTTCCACGGAAGGCAGAGTGCGGTGTGGAGACAGTGGCCCGCTCTCTGAAGACAGGGCGGTGTCTGTGTTCCATTAAAGCCCTGCTGCTTTCCATCAGCAACACAGAAAGATGTGCTTATGTAGCGGCTGGGAGAATATTAAGAGCCTGCCTGCCAGAGGAGCTAAACACGTCGGGGCAGCTGGAAAGGTAACTATGGGTCGTGATGCGCGCGCGCACACACACACACGTGCGCGCGCACACACACGTGTGTCGCACACACGCAAGCTGTTGCAGCTCAGAATATGTTTGGATTGAGTCTAAACTGTTTAACCGATCGCTTTTCTCCTCCCATTGACTAGCCTGAGCTCGCATCTCTTGGTTGGCTGTGAGCTGGCCAGACGCTGAATTCTTTCCTTAATGAAGTGCTGCACACGCGCGCGCACACACGCACACGCACACACGCACACACGCACACACACACAGACACAC
>CM059327.1:3210524-3223024 GCA_030340685.1 Protosalanx chinensis | reverse complement strand
TTTGACACAGAGACAAAACATTTGGAGAGAACAGACACAGGGAAAGCCCTTCTTGGCCTCCCCACTGCTCTCCCTGGAGAGAACAGATAGACAGAGACTCCCTTCTTGGCATCTCCACTCCTGCTCTGCCTGCTATCCCAAATTCCATCACTGAGGCTCCTCTTTTTATTAGAAAAGCTCACAGTTCATTTACATAGTTCAGCATCTGATAAGGTGTGGAAAAACACTGGCACACTTCAATAAAAACAAATGTCATTTAGGAATGTTCTTGTGGAAGCTTGTTTTATGGCTTGTTTGAGTTTGGGTTTCAGGACACCCCCATCCTGCAGATGATCAACCAAATGGTTATCTGGATGATCAGAAATAAGATTTTGTTACCAGGCATCTTTCCGTCACACTATTCGTTTATCACTGACATTTAATCCTTTAAATGTTAACAGTTTCGGTGAATAATAGTGATCAGACGTGGTGTTTTCAAATGTCATCTACAGGTGAAACTCAAAAAATGTGAATATCGTGCAAAGGTTCGTTTATTCCAGCAATTAGATTTACAAGGTGAAACTAATGTATGACATAGGTTCATAACATGCAACTCAAGATATTTCAAGCCTTCATTTGATGTAATTTTGATGATTATGGCTTACAAGTTATGAAAACCTCAAATTGAAAATCTCAACAAATTAGAATATCACATACAATTAATAGAAAGGGGATTTTAAAAAGAGAAATATTGGCCCTCTAAAAGGTTTAATCTTGCATATGTACTTGGTTTGGGCCCCTTTTGCATGAATTACTGCCTCAATGCGGCGTGGCATGGATGCTATCAGCCTGTGGCACTGCTCAGGTGTTATGGAGGCCCAGGATGCTGTCAGCCTGTGGCACTGCTCAGGTGTTATGGAGGCCCAGGATGCTGTCAGCCTGTGGCACTGCTCAGGTGTTATGGAGGCCCAGGATGCTGTCAGCCTGTGGCACTGCTCAGGTGTTATGGAGGCCCAGGATGCTGTCAGCCTGTGGCACTGCTCAGGTGTTATGGAGGCCCAGGATGCTGTCAGCCTGTGGCACTGCTCAGGTGTTATGGAGGCCCAGGATGCTGTCAGCCTGTGGCACTGCTCAGGTGTTATGGAGGCCCAGGATGCTGTCAGCCTGTGGCACTGCTCAGGTGTTATGGAGGCCCAGGATGCTGTCAGCCTGTGGCACTGCTCAGGTGTTATGGAGGCCCAGGATGCTGTCAGCCTGTGGCACTGCTCAGGTGTTATGGAGGCCCAGGATGCTGTCAGCCTGTGGCACTGCTCAGGTGTATTGGAGGACCAGGATGCTTTGATAGCGGCCTTCAGCTCTGCTGCATTGTTCGGTCTCATGTCTCTCATCTTTCTCTTGGCAATGCCCCATAAATTCTCTATGGGGTTCAGGTCTGGCGAGTTTTCTGGCCAATCAAGCACCGTTATCTGATGGTTATTTAACCAGGTTTTGGTACTTTTGGCAGTGTGGGAGGTGCCAAGTCCTGTTGGGAAATGAAGTCAGCATCTCCATAAAGCTTGTCTGCTGAAGGAACCATGAAGTGTTCTAAAAACTCCTGATAGACAGCTGCGTTGACTCTGGACTCAATGAAGCACAGTGGACCAACACCAGCAGATGACATGGCTCCCCAAACCAACACAGACTGAGGAAACTTCACACTGGACTTCATGCATCTTGGATTGTGTGCATCTACATTTGGTTTCAATGAGATGCAACATTAGCAGTGATCCCCATGATTGTGAATTCTATTGAACCAGACTGAGAGACCGTTTAAAGACTCAGGAGCCCTTCACAGGTGTTTTGGATTAATTAGCTGATGAGCGTGTGACACTTTAAGCCTATAGTCAAATTTGGAATTTGGGGTTTTCAAAAACTGGAAGCCATGATCATCAAGATTACAACAAATAAAGCCTTGACATATCTCACTTTGCATGTACTGAGTTTATATCACGTGTTAGTTTCACATTTGAAGTTGAATCGCTGACTTGAATGAACTTTTGCACAATATTCAATTTTTCTGAGTTTCACCTGTATGTTCTGTCATCCGCAATCTCAGGGTCAAAAGTACATCCCGCAGGCCACAAAGGTTTCTATGGTGACGCTGAGTTTCCACAAACATCACAGTCTTGATCACATGGTTATGTTGTTCCTTATACCTCAGTAAACTTCTTCGAAGTCCGAAAAATGAACCTTTTTCCACAATACTTAAACATCCTTAATCCAAACCAACGTTATTGTTCACAACAAACAAAGGGCCCTGGGGCCTCTATGTCCTTACAGTGAACAATGGCCCCCAGAGAACAAGTGCTGATGTTCATACAGGACAGAATCAGAGCAAGCAGAGTCTCAACAAGCATTCGGCGTTGACGTTTACACTTTATTTTACTGCTTATATGCTAAGTGACATACAAGTAGGTCATTTAGACAGTACCATATGTTTGTGGTCAGTCCAGAAACGATCTGTTTTTAGTGTTCCCCACGCAAAGTATCATCGCAGCTACCAGTACAATGTACCAGCTTGCCAGACAGGATTTTAAATGCAACGTGCAGGAAAGGGTCGTATTCAGGTGTCACGTGAAGGAATGTATCCCTATGTCATCTTCCCGCTTTGTACATGGTTTATGTAAGAAGAAAACGTTATTTCTTACGTTACAAAAAGCAGGTGCTTGGTTGCAAATTCCTGTCAATGAGTCCGGACTGGTTGAACAAGTTGACATCAGTGAGGGAGGTGGCTTCTGGTTAGAAGGTGGGAGAGGCTTCTAGAGGTCTGGTTCACCTGTTACCCACCGCAAATAAGAGACCCTGTAGAGAAAGACACAGGAGAAATATTTCAGAAAGGCATCGAAATTGCGTCTGTGTTACATTTACATTTATTAATTTAGCAGAGGCCTTTATCCAAAGCGACTTACAAGAGAGAGCTTTACAAAAGTGTTAGTTTGCTAATTGAAATATTGAATATGTATGTGATTTAGGTCCTGGACACAGAGATTCCAAGCACCCGAGGCGAAACCTGTGGTCTCTCTAAGATCCAGCTTCCTCTTGTCCTCTGCTCCTCCTGAGGGGGAAATACGATGTCTCAGGTCCCAGCTCTCATCCTCCTCCTCTCCCTGCTCTCCAGTCGACCTCCAGGGATGGAGGGGCAGGTGACGGACCATGTCCTGCCCTTCATGGAGCATCTTGACGGGGCCGGGCAGGTCACCCTGAGGTGGGGCTTCAGCGATGTGTTTCAGAACATCACCTTCCAGCTGTGTGTCAACACCACCGGCTGGGTGGGCTTCGGGTTGAGTCCCAAAGGAAACATGATGGATGCAGACATGGTTATCGGGGGTGTTGGATCCAATGGCACCTACTTCACGGTAAAGTGTCTTAAGCTTTTTAAATGGATTACCGAAGAACTAGTGGTGTATTCCTTTGTGGATTGGCTCCTCAAAAAGGGACAATCTGAGGAATAAACATAATAATTGCTCAAATTGTCTTGAAAGCCAGGTTATTCCACTGAAGATGAATAGGAATAATGTATTCATCTCTCTTACGTCAGTAGTTCCCTACCCTGGTCCTCAGCGCCCACTGTCCTGTATGTTTTAGATATTTCCCCCTTTCCCACACACCTGATTCGAATACATGTTCGTTACCAGGACTCAGAGCTCGATAATGACCCTTTCATTTGAATCATGTGTGTTGGAGCAGTGAAACATCTAAAACATGCAGGACAGTGGCGCCCTGAGGACCAGGATTGGGAACCACTGTTTTACAATTAGTAATTTATTATTCATCCAGAGTGATTTACAGCAAGTACAAAGACATTCCCCCTAAGGCAAGTAGGGTGAAGTATCTTGCCCAAGGACCCTACGTCATATAGCCATAGCCGGGAACCGAATCACAACATTTCGATCATGAGCCCAACACCTTAACCACTGAGCCACCTGCCTCCCTAACTTCATTGCGTGTAACATCTCTTGTCCTTCAGGATCGTCACAGCACAGGGAATTTTCTCCCCCCTGTGGACGAGGAGCAGAGTTACACTCTGCTGGCTCTGACCGAGCGGGACGGACAGACCACCATGACCTTCAGTAGGTCCATTCAAACTTGCGACAAAGACGACTTCGTCATCACCGTGAGTTTTTTTTATTTTTTAAGGGTTGTCCTGGGTGTTCGTCTTACTGTTAGGAATACCAACATTAATAACAACGTCTCAGTGTGTCCCTCCCTCTAACAGGTTACATGAAAACAATAAACAATGGCCTTTAGAACAAAACCCCTCACACCCTGGGAACTCAATCCCATCTCGTTCGTAAAATCCTTTTCTTAAGGCCCAGTTTTGGTTCCTGCACCAGAAGATTATATGACATTTTTTAGCATCAGGGCTGGTAATTGTATATGCTCTCCTATATTGTTGAGATATGTTTGAAAGCCTTGCTTTTGTCTCCTACTTATCCACCTCTAAATCTTTTCAGACGGTGTATACGCCACTGAACGCACCCTAGTGATCAGTTTGCATTTCCCTCTAACATTGTTGCGACTCAAGATACAAAAGCCTTGATATACAGCATAGGTAGCAAGGTAGCAAAAACTCCCAAACAAAAAAACAACAATAAACTAAAACTCTATACTCTTTAGTATACAGAATGATTCAATTGGACAATCAAGGACGTCAACACCGGTTTATTCATCTATGTGTGGGAAACCTTTGACCTTTACCTGTAGGCGAGCCCCATCAAACTAATCTATGCATACGGGACCACAGATGACATCAAATACCACCGGACCAACAGAGGAACCAAGGAGCTAAACCTCCTGCGGTACACAGCCAGAACCAGCCGGCCGACCGACACCTACCTGAGCTTCACCGCGGGGAACGTAAGAGTCGCTCAACTTGAACACAGCCTTTTCCCCGCAGCGTTACGTTTGAAAAAATAAATCATTCTGAACTCACAGCTGTCCTTAAACGTAAGCGTGTTTACACAAACCAATGTGAATCCAGTGACTAGTTCTGTGATGTTGGGATGTTTGCTTTGAGGAACGTCTGCGGAGCTTTTTGTAGGTTATTTGGGTTATTTGTCTATCTGGTCCTATTGCAATTTCACCCCCTGGAGAACAAGTAAAGGTTTATCTATTCGAATCTATTGTAGGTCACTGTCCCACCTGTTAAGACCTACTACCACTGCAGGATCATGAAGGCTCCTAACATCACTGGGAAACACCATGTCTATCTGGTAAAGCCCATCTCAGTTATAACATGATTCTCTGTTGTTGAGGAACACGTTCCAGTAACATCAGGCCATTCAGAAATGTGGACTGCTTATAATAATAATAATAATAATACATTTTATTTGGATGGAGCCTTTCTAGACACTCAAGGACACCGTACAAAATGAGGCAAAAGAACACATCAACAACGAACACCAATATCAACATACAAGAATAGAGATAAATAAAAACACACAAAAATCTGTAGGTTGTCACATTTCCCTGTTACCTCCACTTTCTCTTCCCTCCTGCTTCTCTCTGTCTCTGTCTCTGACCTCAGATGGACCCTGTTATTGAGAACCTGGATCTGGTTCACCACATCCTGCTGTATCGCTGCCCCTCCACCACGTCTCAGACCTACAACGGTCCGTGCTTCAGCGGTGAAGGATTAGAGGAATGCTTCAGTATGGTTCATGGCTGGGCAGTCGGAGGAGGGGTAGGTGTCTGCCCCCCCCTGTTTTCGCAAACATTCACTAGAGCGTGGTCGAACACGGAAAACTGGTGCCTCATCGCTCTCTGACCTGAACGTGACGCGCCTCCTTATCTCTTCCAGCCGTTTGAGTTGCCGGAAAACGTTGGGATGTCCTTTGGAGGAGACAAAGACAGCCGTTTCTACAGGCTTGAAATTCACTACAATAACCCCACAAAAGCTGCAGGTTCGATTTTGTTGCTTGCAATTTTGCGAATACCAATTGATAGGACTTATAACGTCACATATGATAATCGTATGATAACATAACATCACATATGATAATCATTTGTGTAAATCAAGAGCCTGATGAAAATACTTTCAGGTATTGGAGACTGTTTAACTAGATTCAGAACAGGTATCAACTTTGGCCAAAGATCAAGTTTATTGCAAAATGAAAAAAACATTGTTTTGTTATTGTTACTGTAAAGTTGTTAATATCAAGCCAGCAACTTCCATCTGCTTAATTATCACATCCTTGGTCTCTTGTTCTCATCACTTCACTCACCCCACCTCTTTTACCACTTTATCCACCCCCTGCAGGTCGAATGGATAACTCTGGTATCAAACTGTACTACACCAGCCAGCTCAGGGAGCATGATGCGGCCATGCTTACAGTGGGGCTTATGGTGGATCCTACCGGGGGTTACGCCATCCCTCCCAATGCCACAGACTTTCAAACCTATGGATTGTGCAACACCTCACACTTTCCTCAGGTATGATAGATCAGTGGTCCCCAACCCTTGGTCCTCAGGACCCACTGTCCAGCATGTTCTAGTTTCCCTGCTCCAACACACCTGATTCAAATGAATGGATCGTTATCTAGCTCTGAAGAATCCCAGTAATAAGCATGCATTAGATTCAGGTGTGTGTGAAGGTGGGGGACATCTAAAACATGCAGGACAGTGGGCCTGAGGATTTTTTTACATTTTAAACATTTAGCAGACGCTCTTATCCAGAGCGACTTACAGCAAGGACCAGGACCAGAGTTGGGGTGCTAGATCAATTGCTACATTCAAAAACCTACAAGGACTTACCTGGAATGTTTTGTATTTGAATTTGATGATGCGGTCATTATCTTGTGGTTGGTATTGTTTCCCTGTCCTTCCAGCTCCTGCATGGCCCCACCCCAGACCTCAATGTGTTTTCAGTGTTCTTGCACACTCATTTAGTAGGGAGGAAGCTCAGACTGGGCCTCTTCAGGTAAGAAAGACCTCAAAACAAAATGGAACAGTGGAAGACGTGAAGGAGTGTCGGTCTTAATATCCACACTTGTCAATAAAGAAAGTGCCATACCAGTCAGAGATGGTAAAGGCTTCAATTAGAAATGTTTACTGATTGTGAATCTGCAAAGGTTTCTTCCCTGCGAACCAGAATTAAACCTGTACTTTCATTCCCCTCCATAGGAGTGGAAAGCAGGTGGACTTTATAGGGTTGGATGAGAATTACAGTTTCGATTACCAAGAACCCTACAATCTGGGGGAGATCAAGACCGTCAAACCGGTAATCCTGAACTTCCTGCGTTTAGCTGTGTCACTCCCCCCCACACACACACATAGTACATGAAAAGTCTGTCCAGTCAATGGCAGAGTTCACTCCAAAAATATTGGTTCTCATTGCAGGGTGACGAACTTCTGTTGGAATGTACCTACAACACGGGAAACCGCACAGGAGTTACATGGGTGGGTAGTAACACTGAAATAGAAGAAACGAACGCAGTTTTCTATCTCGATGTTTAGAACCATGTCGTGATCCATTTGAAGCTGTATGACTGGGGAAAAGATAACGGCACTGTGCATTCGCGGGAATGATGCTTTGATCTCTCCGCTCTCTTCTCTCCCAGGGAGGTTTGGGCACCATGAATGAAATGTGTCTGGCTTTCGTGATGTACTACCCTGCTATCGACATCAGCAACTGCTGGAGTCACCCGAACATGACGTACATGGCCGCAGCTGAGAGCAGAACCTTTCAACAGTGAGTGTGGCTCTCCCCAGTTTGGACACCCTTCATTGCATGTGTGATGGTTCGGATGAAAACTGTAGCGAGCCAGATGGACTCGGTGGGACTCAGTCGTGCTTTATTTTCGTGCCGCAGATTGATTGTTGATTTGGGAACCAGAAATTGGACCGAAGAGATTATCACTGAACACGAGACCTTGATAAAGACGATTCCTCAATATGAATTGATCTCAGATATTTATGTAAGTATTAAGACCATATCTTACGATGAGACGCTCCGCCATCTTGGTCTTTATCTTCTTTTGTGGGACCTTCTAAATTATTTGAAGCCTCCGTTTCAATGATGCCTTGTAACAGTGAACCTATTTGTGCTAGACACATACCTTCCCTGACTTTGTCATCGTTTGTCACTCACAGAATAACTACACTTTCATCGATGGGCTCATGTTGTGGGATATGATGAAAACCCCACAGCAAGTTGCAATAAGGATATGGTGACCGCATCTCCCACTAACATGTCCCTGTCTGCCACCCACTCAACTGTACCAGTCCAGAATATGTCCCACAGAGAAGAGAACATCCTGGTTCATGACCTCTGCCGGATGTCTCTTTCTTCTTCTTTGTTCAAGGTTATGATGGGCTCCTCGCTGTGTTGAATACGGTCACATTGTCCACATCTAATTCGTGGCCGGCTATTGAACTGGAATCAAATCCAAACCCAACTGATGTTTACTCAGTTTCCAAGTAGAGTATGTAGCTTAAACATTAAGAACCACACATAATAATAATGACCAGATGAGCGCCTTTTCTGAAAAAACACCATTAGAGACATTTATCAGAATCAAAATCAAGTGACAGCCAAGATGATTTATTGTGCCCTTGAACTTCAAAGCATTGCTCAAATGTTTTCATTGATTTCCTAGAACATGGCTGTGCTTTATTCTTGTCGGATTCACGCCATCTGCTTTAGAACTTCACCTTATTATCTCTGAAATGTTTGTAAACATGTATTTCAAATAATGATACTTCCACTTCCAGAAAATAAAGAACTAAATATTTCCCGGACCAGCACAATCTTTTTTTGGGGGAAAGTTATTTTATCTCATCACATGATTTTGACATACATTATCTTTTCTTATTTGGAGTCAGAGATCTGAAGCTGTCTTGACCACTATAAACGATGTGGCCTCTGATCTTGGGAAAACAGCTGGATAGACAATGAGAAAATAACGTATATATACCTGAATCCATTAATTCGCTGCCATGTTATTGACAGATTAGATATTTGTAAAGCCGTCTACGGATATATTCCGGATTTATTATTTGTGTACCGGAGCAGGACTTTTACGTGCTGCTGGATAGTCACACAGCAGCTCGAAAGGCGGCGGATGTGCGTTTGTTTACTCCCAGACCAAGCGGCGGATGTGCTTGTGTTTACTCCCAGACCGAGCGGCGGATGTGCGTTTGTTTACTCCCAGACCGAGATTGAAAGCAGGCTAGCTAATGGCTCCATGTCTCCATCAGAATGATATCGCAGCGGGAAAGGGGGGAACTTGCTCGGTTTTACACAGTCACGGACCCTAAAAAGCACCAGAAAGGTTACACTGTGTATAAGGTCACTGCAAGGGGTAAGTCTGCCGGGTGAGCATGATGACAGCTGACCAGCTGGTAGGTACAGTCAAGCTAACGGCTCGCCTAGCCTATTTTAGCCTAGCATAGCCTTTTCTAGCTTTATCCTAGCATAGCCTAACCTAGCCTAGCATAACCTAGCCTAGCATAACCTAGCCTAGCCTACTCTAGAGTCTCTAGCTCATTCGCTACCCACAGTGAGTTCCAGTAGCCGAACAGTCACTGTTTTATGGATGTCATGCTACGAGAAGAGCTGACATCCCAAATATATAAACCAGCCAGATAACTTGCTAACAAATGATTATATTTTACAGTGAACGAAGCTTGTCTAGCCAACTAAACCAATACAATAGTAAAGCTTTGGTGCACAAGCAACAACAGCCACAAAGTAGTCTGCTATAAATAGCCCTCCTCTTGTTACACGACTTTCCACTAATAATGTTGATGTGCAGTTTGACCTGACCTCAGTCCTGAGTCTGAACCTTCCTGACTTGATCTTGACCTCTTGTCAGTTTTCTAGATACTTGGCTCTGGATTTGTAGTTCAGGAAGCTAACCTACCATGTTAGCCATGCTGCTGGGTAACTGAGTCTGTTGTTGGCTTAAATATCAACTGAGATTCCACTTGCCATCCAAACTGATCCCCAGTCCTAAAGGGATGCAGTCGCTCAGAAACTGCATGTTGTCATGTAGACCCTGCAGGATGTTATATCCCCCCCCCCCCCCCCCCCCCCCCCCCCATCTGTACAGCTAGTGCCCACTTTGTACCTATGTTATTTGTACATTTATGTTATTTGTATCTAATTTGTATTGTATTTTACATTATATTTTTTGTATCCTCTTTTATTATTATGTCACATATATGTTCTATGTTTGCTCCTTTCTGCATAGTGAATTCTGTGTTCGTTCGTATATCTTACATAGCGATTAAAATAGATTCTGATGTGTTACAGCGGTGCTTGTTAGTTTCATTAAGGTTTCTTATGTTGCTCATAGTACTACTGTCAGTAGGCTATCTGCTCATTCATTGTAAAGCGCCACATCAAGATGTCGTCCTCGTATCGCTTAATATTCGGAATATGGAATATGAGGATGTCTGCATGTACAATAGCAGAGCTCAAATTAAACCTGTCTACATACCAGTCTACCTCCCCGGTAGCAGACAGCTCTAAGTAAGGAACCCAAACAGACCCACTCTGATTTGTTCTTCCCTATCCAGTCCAACAGAAATGGAACACCCCGCGCTGATAGAACTTCTTTGAGTGTTGGTGTGGGCCTGCGTGTCCTTAGAACCGATGTTTTGAAGCATGGTGACATCCCTGTCCTGCGCTAAACCACCCACCACCTCCCCCCACCACCACCAGTACTCCAGGCCAGTAGAATGCCCTCATTGTCGGCCAGCGTCTCCTCCTCCTCCTTCCCCTCACTCTGACTGTCTCATTCAGGACTCGCAGAAGTCCGAGGACTGTCTAGAGATAGCAGCTGAGCTTTAGGGAGTGAGCACAGCCACCATTTTAGGTGCGGACACTTTGCAGGCCCATGTTCCAGTGCATGGATAGTCATGGGGATGTTAGGGGTGAAGACCTGGTTGGTAACGGCGAACTCTGTCTCTCTCTTTGTCTCCCCCCCCACCCCCTCTCACTTCCTCCCACCCACAGATCATCTCCAGAAAGAACCCAGAGGATGTCCAGGAGGTAGGAACCTTTTTGATGTTTGTCAAACGTGACGAATGACTCGTTGATTTCGAAGAGGGGGGGGGGGGTAAAGATCAGCGCTGGGCGGAGTGTTTGTGGAACTCGCATGGCAACTAAAAACTAATTCAGATTCAGATCTGATTCTGAGATCCATCGACAGTGCGACCAAGAGCTTTACAGTGGGAACGAGATCAAGCTTATTGTTAAATGTCCACGGTAAAAATGTGCTGTTTCTGTTTTATTCAGCATCAACGTTGTTAGATGTGGTTCTCATGAGGACCTTAGTGACCCGGGCTGTTACCATGGGGACTATCGTGGCTGTGTGCTAATCTTCACTGAATCTATGCACAGCCGAACAGAGAAATGATGAGTGGCTGTGGTATCTCGTAGTCAGGCTGTGGTTAATCATGCGTACAGAGGATGATGCTGCTTCAGTGAGGCCAGTGTGTCACACAGCAAAGGTTTGCGGATCGCATGTTGGAGACAGCAGGCTAGTTTGAATAAGAACATGCGCACACATACACACACACACGCAGAATGGGGCCAGGATTCACGCTCAGGCCTAAATCTAGTCCTAATACAACAGGCATGATATCAATTAGTGAGTTTGAGCGGCACAGCGACGAGGGAAATCACTGGCTCATTGTGGAAGGGCTCCTCTGCTGGGGTGGGCCTGGGTCTCATGTTCTTCACAGGGATCAGCTGTTCACCTCAGGGGCTGGGGGGGGTGGGGTGGGGGGGACTAGAAGCGGAATGTTCCGGTTAGAGGTCTATCTTATGATTTCTGGATGTGCCAGATGCCATGAGTGAAGCTCTGCAAGCTGATTCCTCTCTTTTCTCTCTCTCTCTCTCTCTCTCTCTCTCTCTTCCTTCCCAGATAACAGTCTGGAAGAGGTATAGTGATTTCCGGAAGCTTCACCGAGACCTCTGGCAGCTCCACAAGAATCTCTGCAGCCAATCAGAGCTCTTCCCTCCATTTGCCAAGGCTAAGGTCTTCGGTAAGGTTCTCGGCAACCCCAGAACATAGATTACAAAAATATTATGCTGATATTATGTCAGACGATCACTTTAGCATCATGTTTCCACACGTGTGTGTGTTGTGTGTGTGTGTGCAGGTCGTTTTGAAGACACTGTGATTGAGGAGAGGAGACAGTGTTCTGAGGACCTTTTACAGTTTTCTGCCAACATCCCTGCTCTTTATAGCAGTCAGCACATCCAGGACTTCTTCAAGGTCACACAACACATACTCACTCACACACACTCACACACACACACAAGGATCTGCAAGTCTTACTGAATACCATTTTCATTTTAGGGAGGGGAGGTACAAGACAGTTCTGAGCTCATTGGTCCAGCCGAACCCTTCTCAGACTTCCTGGCCGACAGCCTATCAGACTACAGCTCTGAAGGTAGGCGGAGACGAGGGCTGGCAGTGCCATCCGTCCTGTCGTCACAAGCGGAGGGAATGTGTGTTGAATATGTGAGC
>CM059327.1:3179101-3210024 GCA_030340685.1 Protosalanx chinensis | reverse complement strand
GCCTGACAGTCAAGGTGTGTGTGTGTTGTGTCTCGCCTGTGGATAGAAATCCTGTCACCGCCTGTGCCTTCAATAATTGCATGTTTGTTAATTAGCATTGCTTCATGACAATGAATCTTCCATACAATTTAGCTTGCAGGTAACACTAAACCTGCTTTCAATGTAGGTTCCACGGAAGTGTGTAAGTGTGTAGTGCGCGTGTGTGTGCGTGCGTGTGCGCTGTGCGATCGATCGGGTCAGAAGAAAAGAGACACGAGAATCTTTAAGCGATTCATCTCTTTATGGCCTCAAATCTACATTGATCATTTATTCATTTACCAGACGATTTAATCCCAAGCGACATACAAAAAGGGCGTAAAGTACTTGTGTGGGCCATGGAACGCTCCTGTATTTTTATATGAGAAGTAATAACATGTAAAAGCAATGCTGACAGTTCCAAAGTGTAGCCGAGAGTGTTGACAGGATGTCAACACCCGTATCGCGGTAATTGTGTGGTTTGGAATCACTAAATCTTAGACTAGGGGATGATGAGGCATTAATAACCATATTTTAGACTGGTGACATGGCCTAAACACACACACACACACAGCCAGTAGGTGCCCTGGTCCTGAGGTCCTGAGGTCTGTAAACATACACGTAACCACGGTGACTCAAAGCGCTGGCCTGTGGTCTGCTGACCATGGTAATAACATTACTGTTCCAGATCCTGAACAGCAATGGCCGCTACAGTGGCAGACGCACAATGTACCTGTTAAGCTTAAGGAGACCCAGACTAACGTCAAGCCAACCCTGAAAGGGGTTTCAGGTTTAGTCAACTGACCTCTCTAATCAGGTTATACCACCAGAACAGGGACGCCCCTTTCTAATAAAACCAACACACTCATAGGCTTGGAAACGGATTATCATATGCGGGACAATGGGATTGGGCTGTTGGATATGATTTGACCACACACACACACACACACACACAGGGCAGAGCCTTTGCAAGAGGCGTAGTGGGTGGGAGGAGTAACCGTGGCCTTTGGCTGTCTCTCTCTGAGGTGGGACTGAGTTTGTGTTACTCCCCCTCTCCACTGACACAAAAGAACGGCTGTGTTTGAGGGAAGAAGAAAAGGAGGAGAGAGGAAGAGAGAGGAGAGAGAGAGGAGCGAGAGGGAGAGAGAGAGGGGAGAGAAGGAGGAGAGGGAGAGGAAGAGAGAGGAGAGAGGGAGGAAGGAAGAGGGCAGGAGGTGAATGAGCAGGAAAGACAGAACAACAGAAGACAAAGTGGCTGAATGAGAGAATGTGCGATAAAGACAGAAGAGGAAAGGAAGCGGATCGAGGTGCTGCTTGTCAGGAAGAGAGACTGACGTCGATGGAGTGATGAGGTGTATTGTGGAAGAGACAGAGAGAAAGAGGAGGAAAGACGAGCGAATGGAGAGACAGAGACAGAGAAAGATGGAAGGCAGCCAGGTGTAAACTCAAACATCTGTGGGAGGTAGTCTGTGAATGTGTCCAGTCTGTGTGTGTCTGTGTGTGTGTGTGTGGCTGTGTGTGTGTGTGTCTGTGGCTGTGTGTGTGTGTGGCTGTGTGTGTTGTATTATAGCAGGATTTAGACCCATCGACCTGGTTGCCAGGCCAGTACAAGCCGTCTCTGTATGATAAAGGATGAATGTGGTTTACAAGCACTTCCTGGATCATTGGTAATGCTACTGATCCAGGGTGATCTGTTCTGGGGATTGGGCTGGTCTGGGTGCAGCACAGGCAGGGTTTTGGGGGAGGGGGTGGGTGTCTGGACTTCTTTAGATGGCTGTTCTGGGATCAGTTGATTAGAAAGTTGAGCACTGGGGTCCCCTACTGGATCTGTTAGGGAGAGAGAGTGTGTGTAGGAGAGTGTGTGTGTGTGTTGAATGAACAGACACTGAGCAGCTGTAAAGGGCAGTGTGCCAGCCCCAAGTCAGCTTCCTATTGTCCCAGTAACGGCCGGCGTCCCAGCCACCGTCTGCATCATCTGCATAACACAGACCTGCCCTCTCCTCTGTGTGGTATGTCTCTCTCCTCCTCTCTCTCGTCTCCTCTCTCTCTCGCTCTCTCTCTCTCTCTTCTCTCTCTCTCTCTCTCTCTCTCTCTCTCTCACTATCGTCTCTCTCTCTCTCTCGTTCCTCTCTCTCTCTCTCTCTCTCTCTCTCCCTCTCTCTCTCTCTCTCTCTCTCTCTCTCCTCTCGCTCTCCTCTCTCTCTCTCTCGTCTCTCTCTCGCTCTCCTCTCCCTCCCTCCTCTCCCTCTCCCCTCTCTCTCCCTCTCTCTCTCTCTCTCTCTCTCTCTCTCTCGCTCTCTCTCTCTCCCTCCCTCCCTCTCCCTCTCTCTCCCTCTCTCTCGCTCTCTCTCTCTCTCTCCCTCTCTCTCTCTCTCTCTCTCTCTCTCTCTCTCTCTCTGTGTGTGTGTCTCTCCTGTCTGGCTCTCTCTCCTCTCTCTGTCTCTCTTTTCCTCCTTCCCTTCCTCCCCCTTCCACTCCCTTTCTTTCTATTGCTCTTTCTCTCTATTTCTCCCTCCCTCTTTCTCTCTCACACTCTCTTGCTTTCTCACACACACACACACCCGTTCCTCTCCGTCAGAACCGGTTGAACAGACAGCAGCACCTGTAAACAGTCTCCAGGGGCTCGGAGGGGGGGTGGGGTTGCCAGATTGGCCCTCGGCAGGTTGCCAGATTGTCTGTCAACAGTTCAACGGAACACTGCTCGTCTGACGTTCTCTCAGACTCCACAGTATCTCCCAGAGAAGCGGTTCCTTCAACATGCTAGTCCTGAAGAAGACACGCAGTTTGTAATCCATACTTTTTAGTGCCACAACGCCAACACACCCATATTCAGAGTCATGTACAACACCTGAGTATTGGCTAGCACGCGCACACACACACACACACAGCGCTGTTTCATACAGATACACTGATACACTTCAGACATGCAGTCAGACAGACTTGTAGATTGTAAACGCGCACACACACACACACAGTAAGTGTCTCTGCGTGTGCTAGAACACCATGGGTGGTTGATGTTGAGTCGACACAATCTCTGTTTTGTCAGCAGTTTGGGAGTTCTCAGCCTTGTGTTTTCATAAAGGTATCTGAGTGTTTTGGTATCTAAGAATATGACATCATAACGCACACACACACACGTACTCTGTTAACTGTCTAAACTTGAAATTGTATTTCCAGGGGCTGAAGATCAAAAGTCTATGGGGTAGAGAGCTCTGAACGTGTGTGTGTGTGTGTGTGTACATATGTGAATGTCACTGTGCATTGTCAGTGTAATTGTCTACCTACATAGATCTAGACATGTACACAAACACACACCCACACTCTTTCTCTCCCACCCACACACACACACACTCAGCTGAGGACTGGTTTATCCACTTCTTTCATGTTGCACAATCACAGCAGAAGGCAGCTATGATACCACATTACATTGAGTCATTTAGCCAACGCTCTTATCCAGAGCGATTTATGGCAAGTACAGGGACATTCTCCCCCTGAGGCAAGTAGGGTGAAGTGCCTTGCCCAAGGACACAACGTCATGTTAGCATTGCTGTGAATCGAACCAGGGGCCTTCTGATTCCCTGACCGCACAGCCACCTCCTCCACCTCCACCATACTGTACATACCTTGGGTCAATGCTGGGCGTTTCCAGGGAGCTACTTTATTGACTCGTCTGTCTGGAAACGCCTCCTTCAGGTGAAGACTTAGGAGACATAGAGAAAACAAGAAGACTTTAGAGAAAACAAGAAGACTTTAGAGGAAACCAGAAGACTTTAGAGAAAACAAGAAGACTTTAGAGGAAACCAGAAGACTTTAGAGGAAACAAGAAGACTTTAGAGGAAACCAGAAGACTTTTGAGGAAACCAGAAGACTTTAGAGGAAACAAGAAGACTTTAGAGGGAACCAGAAGACTTTAGAGGAAACCAGAAGACTTTAGAGGAAACCAGAAGACTTTAGAGGAAACCAGAAGACTTTAGAGGAAACAAGAAGACTTTAGAGGGAACCAGAAGACTTTAGAGGAAACCAGAAGACTTTAGAGGAAACAAGAAGACTTTAGAGGAAACCAGAAGACTTTAGAGAAAACAAGAAGGCTTTAGAGGAAACAAGAAGACTTTAGAGAAAACAAGAAGACTTTAGAGGAAACCAGAAGACTTTAGAGGAAACCAGAAGACTTTAGAGGAAACCAGAAGACTTATAACTATCACTCTAACTGTCACTCTATCCCTCTAACCATCACTCTATCACTCTAACTATCACTCTATCACTCTAACCATCACTCTAACCATCACTCTAACCATCACTCTAACTATCCCTCTATCACTCCAACTATCACTCTTGGCTCCTCTTTTTGGCACTTGTATGGTTTCTCACAATGTATGATGCATCATCTGACTACCTGCAATGCTTGGGGACTGTCACGTTGTTAGGATCAGTGACCAATGCTGGTTTTGTAAAGCTCTCTCTTGGAAGTCGCTTTGGATAAAAGCGTCTGCTAAATGAGTACATGTCAAACGTATCACACCTTGGTGAAAATATTCCACTACCTTACAGGAAGTTTGGATTTCCCATTGTGTACTGTTAGTAGGGTTATGTTGCTAACCTCGGTGTTGTGTTCACTTTGATGAGCAGTGCTGTGTCTCCTCTGTGTGAGGGGTTTGTGGGTGTTGGAGTTCTCGAAGCGTAGGCTTCCTCTCCAGGTCTCGTTGACTTGTTCTTTCAAGCGCAACTCATCTGGAATGTTCTCCCCGGACCACACCCTCAAGCCCTGAGCGTGGGCTTTTTTCTGTGTGTGTGTGTGTGTGTGCATGGCTCAGTGCTCGGATTACTCAAGTTCAGTTGTCTTGTACTTTGTCTGGGATTTCTTCTGTCTTCTTCATTTCACTCCAGTCTCTTTATCCGTCTCTGTTAGGATCACTCCACCCTCCTCACTCCTCCCCTCCCTCTCTCTCTTTCTTTCTCTCTCAAATAAAATCAAATACAAATGTATTTGTATATCCTTTTTACAAGCAGTGTCACAAAGGGCTTCACATATGCCCATAGAACTGCCCCTCAACCAACCTAACCCTCAAGGAAGACGAGGGAAAACTCCAGAGGGGTTCACTAGGGTGAAAGAATTAAAGAGTCTGAGAGAATCTCTCTCTCCCCCCCTCCTCTCTCTCTCTCTCCCCCCCTCCTCTCTCTCTCTCTCTGGGCACCCTGACACAGGCAGGCTCATCACCTTGTAAATCTTCAAGAGAGAGCGAGGACAGAGAGTTCTCCATATGAACAGCCTGGAGATGACAGAAACACACACACACACACACAGAGGGCAGAGCCCTCTCTCTCTCTCGCCCATTAAAGCTGGACTTGCAGGACCTGCTGCCCAGATGTGGGGTGTTATCTGCCGCCTGCATGCTGAGGCTGCCTTGCCTTTGAACTGTGTGTGTGTGTGTGAGGCTGTCAAAATCATTTGAAACGTTCATTCCTTGTTTATTGCACGTAATATAAACATGTTCTGGAATGGCACAAACAAATCTCAAGTCTCAAATGAGAGCGCACGCACACACACGCGCACACACACACACACACACACACACACTGTACATTTGTCTGGAGGTTCTGAGGTCTGAGTCAGCTGCTGGTAACAGTCAGGGGTGGAAGGTCAGAGGTCAACACCTGCTTCACCTTTCCCTTTGTTTCTTTTGTTAAGCTGCTTTCCAGAAGAGGCGCCGTCTGAGCACACACACAGAGAAACACACACACAGAGAAACACACTGAAACACACACACACAGAGAAACACACACACAGAGAAACACACACACAGAGAAACACACACACAGAGAAACACACACACAGAGAAACACACACACACAGAAACACACACACACAGAAACACACACACAGAGAAACACACACACAGAGAAACACACACACACAGAAACACACACACTGAAACACACTGAAACACACACAGAGAAACACACACACAGAGAAACACACTGAAACACACACAAACACACACAGAGAAACACACTGAAACACACACAAACACACACAGAGAAACACACTGAAACACACACAAACACACACAAACACACACAGAGAAACACACTGAAACACACACACACACAGAGCAGTGGAAGAGGAACAGTGTTCTGTGACTCTTGTGAATGGCTCTTTGCTGAGCCATCTTTTTTGTGGAATAACGGAACTAAGACCCCACCCACCCACGACACACACACACACACACACACAAGGATGTACTATAACACAGACTTGGAGCATGTGGTCAGAGAAATGGAGGGATTTGATGTGTTAAAACCATAAACTGTACAACTTGTACAGTCGAGTTTCTACAGACTCCAGCCTCTCACTGGAACTTTCAGACAACGACCATGTACTGCCTCTGTCATGTTCTGCCTCTGTCATGTTCTGCCTCTGTCATGTTCTGCCTCTGTCATGTACTGCCTCTGTCATGTTCTGCCTCTGTCATGTTCTGCCTCTGTCATGTACTGCCTCTGTCATGTTCTGCCTCTGTCATGTTCTGCCTCTGTCATGTTCTGCCTCTGTCATGTTCTGCCTCTGTCATGTTCTGCCTCTGTCATGTTCTGCCTCTGTCATGTTCTGCCTCTGTCATGTTCTGCCTCTGTCATGTTCTGCCTCTGTCATGTACTGCCTCTGTCATGTTCTGCCTCTGTCATGTTCTGCCTCTGTCATGTTCTGCCTCTGTTCTGCCTCTGTTATGTTCTGCCTCTGTCATGCTCTGCCTCTGTCATGTTCTGCCTCTGTCATGTTCTGCCTCTGTTCTGCCTCTGTTATGTTCTGCCTCTGTTCTGCCTCTGTCATGCTCTGCCTCTGTCATGTTCTGCCTCTGTCATGTTCTGCCTCTGTTCTGCCTCTGTTATGTTCTGCCTCTGTTCTGCCTCTGTTATGTTCTGCCTCTGTCATGTACTGCCTCTGTCATGTACTGCCTCCTTTCTGTCTCTGTCATGTTCTGCCTCTGTCATGTTCTGCCTCTGTTATGTTCTGCCTCTGTCATGTACTGCCTCTGTCATGTACTGCCTCCTTTCTGTCTCTGTCATGTTCTGCCTCTGTCATGTTCTGCCTCTGTTATGTTCTGCCTCTGTCATGTACTGCCTCTGTCATGTTCTGCCTCTGTCATGTACTGCCTCTGTCATGTACTGCCTCCTTTCTGTCTCTGTCATGTTCTGCCTCTGTCATGTTCTGCCTCTGTCATGTACTGCCTCTGTCATGTACTGCCTCCTTTCTGTCTCTGTCATGTTCTGCCTCTGTCATGTTCTGCCTCTTTTCTGCCTCTGTCATGTTCTGCCTCTGTTCTGCTTCTGTCATGTTCTGCCTCTGTCATGTTCTGCCTCTGTTCTGCCTCTGTCATGTTCTGCCTCTGTTCTGCCTCTGTTCTGCCTCTGTCATGTTCTGCCTCTGTTCTGCCTCTGTCATGTTCTGCCTCTGTTCTGCCTCTGCCTCTCATATTCTTCAGATGACCCTGCCTAATAGAATTGGAGAGCTGCTCATAATCTAATCTATCTGTGTTTCCAACCTACTGCGCTCGGAAACAAACATTTCAGTTCAAGTTTGTGTGGCCATGTGTGCTGTGTGTGACCGCTGATAGAAGTGTTTACCCATAGCAGTACGACAGGATGCACTGACACACACACACACACACACACACACACATACACAAAGCATTCTGCTGCTCATTCATCACCACACACTCGCTGGTCCACCTCCGGCCTGCTGGCTGAATAGTCTTGTTTATTTACTGGAGGCTGATAGCGCAGCAACACACGCCGCCGTGTTTCCGGATCATTTGGCTGTTTACTAATGACCCCAGGCTGCAGGAGCACCAGGAGACACATCATGCCAACAACCATGTGTTCGGTGTTGTCTGCCTCCCTCTTGTGGCGACTGGGAGGTAACACAGGTGCGGTGAGGGTGGAGTTTTGTGTGCTCATAGATGAAGAGGATAGGGTTCTTTATGTTCATAGGAAGAAGGCTGTCATACACTGTCCTTTTGAAGCAGCACATTTAAAAACACCCCAAGACTGCGCTCTGCCCCTTTAGGTCCACTATGTTTCTGGGAGCAGCAGATCAGTTCAGCTTTTAACTGGAGGCCTCAGGGGAAGCCTGGGACTGAAGTAGCTTGGTCCCCAATGACCAGAGGGATGTTGCTGGGCTAGAGAATATTTCCTGGTCTTACCCCCCTAGACCCCCATCGCTCTAACAAATAGAGGCAGTGAGAGTACATCAATATCCCCCTCTGAGGTCTGCTGCTGTGCCCTTATGCCTGACCCGGGACCCTGGGGGGTTGGGGGACGGGGACAGGGGGGAACTCAGCCTCTCACCCTGTCACATCCTGCTGGGAGACTCCATCATGTGTCACCACCCACTCCCAAAGCCTCCTGGGAAATGCTGTCAGTGTGGATGACACATTGCAAGGCCTCATGGGACTCTGATGAGGTGGCCAGCGGTGACAAACTCCCACACACACACACACACACACAATGTGACTTCTTCTGTCACCTGTGTGTGTTCAGACCACAGCACTAAACTTGTGATGTAATTAGCTGTGTTTAGACGTGTCCACATTAACCAGACTGCAGTGAGTCATTACTGCTAAACATAGAGCAGTGTGTGCGACTTGAGGAGGGCTGGAGGAGGGCTGGAGGGCTGCAGGAGGCTGGAGGGCTGGAGGAGGCTGGAGGAGGAGGCTGGAAGGCTGGACTAGAGGAACCTGGAAGGCTGGAGGAGGCTGGAGGAGGAGGAGGCTGGAGGAGGAGGAGGCTGGAAGGCTGGATTAGAGGAGCTGGAGGGCTGGAGGAGGCTGGAGGGCTGAATGAGGGCTGACAGGACATCAGACTACATGATCTGGGGGGTTGGGGGGTAGGGGCGGGGTTGTGAAGGGTGAGAGACAGAGGTGGCAAAGGTGAAGGCAAACTTTTCAGCTTTGAGCTTTGGGTCAGAGTTCACAGGGTCAGGGGTCAAGATTTTTCAGGTGACAGGAGTAGACGCTGTTATCTTTCCTGTCAAGGGGAAATGAACACGCGCAGTGCACACCCAACTGGTTTATATCACAACAAAAGAGGCTGCAATTAAGTTGTGTTTTCTTTTTTTTCCTCAGCGTTTAAAAGAAACCTATAATGTTATACCTTCTGTTACTGCTTCCCTCTGCTCTCTCCTTCTGGGCCTCATGTGTTGTTCTCCAAGAGCTGAAAACATTTGTTTTTCACAGAAACGGGGCGCCCTTGATTACATAGAACTTCTCCAACCGTGGAATTAGAGAAGGAGCGAGAGGGCGAGAGGGGGGAGAGAAAGGGAGAGAGCGACAGCTTCATCCAAGTTCTTGTTTTATTGGCACCAAGAATGCAAAACCAGCTCATTAAAACGGTTGACGTTACTTTTGATAACGCGTCTTCATATCCTCCCTGCAACATTCCCAGCAGGGAGATAAAGACAGCGAACGCGGCATGAGAGACGGAGCGAGAGACAGCGGGGAGGAGAGAGAGAGAGAGAGCCAGAGAGAGCCAGAGCGAGAGAGAGAGACACACACAGAGCCAGAGAGAGAGAGAGAGAGAGAGAGAGGGGGTCTCTTTAGATCCCTCTAGCCTCTCAGTCAAAATACCAACACCTCACCAAGCCTTGTGCGGCCTTCAATCCAACCCCCAGTTTAGAAAGTATGTACACACACACACTCTCACACATGTGCACATGAAAGCACGCGCAAGACGCTCACACACACACACAGCCTTATATAAAACCCCTTGTTAAGCTGGAGTTGTGGAGTAATAAAACACTTCCTTATTTACGGTCACTGCCAACAACGCCTGTATTTAGACGCGCATATTAAAACGCTACTGCTGATGTCGGCAGTGTGTGCCATGGTCCTGCCACGCACACACACACACTCATAAACATACAACTATATTGTGTAATTATCCCGTCTTAATTGGGTTACTCTGCAACCAGGCCAAATTTTGGTCTTTCTAATCCTAACCGTAAAAAATAAAATAAAATCCAAACACAAAAGCAGTAGTACTGTTCCCTCCTGAGCTATCATTAGGCCGAGGCTGCGCCTGTTTGGAATGTTCCGGAGAGGCAGGAGTGCATCCTACTTCACAACAACATGTTTAGGGTGTCCGCTGTTCTCCTAATAGTAAGCCAGCTGAGGGTGTCATCACATGTTTACATTCTCAACACCAGCTCACCGGAGCCAGATCGCTAATAACTACCTTGCAAGTAGCCTGACGAGGATAGAGAGGCTCTCTACCAGCTACTGTGCTTTAAAAGCTAGCGGAAAGCCTAACATTTTGTTTATCTAATTGTTCAATAAGCTACCGGGCTACAAGCTCGTCTTAGGATGCTGATACGTATCGGCTTATTGAATCCTCTCTAATATTGTCCCTGTGGACCTTAAAAAAAAGGCAAAAGCGTCTGTCTGTGAGTTTTCAGGAATGGAAGCCATTTAGGGTTTGAAAGCGAAATAAAACTGGCTTTTATTTTGACCTTTGAACCCTCACCTCCCCAGAGAGGGTCAACGACACTTAACTTCAAGAAGCTTTTTGTCTCCGAGAAAGGAAATCAATAGAAATGTCACAGCTGGGTCTGTAGACAAGCCAGCGTCTCCCCAACCAGGCCCAACCAATCAACGACAGAGCTGGTCCACCGTTCGTGGGATCATATCCTGGTTGTTCTGAGTTCCACTACTCTGGGCTGCAGTTGGCTCTGTGTCATATTTAGCAGGTCTACTTGAAGACGTAGAATGTGTGACATCAAGAGGCCTCTAGATCTCAGTAAACGTTGAAGCCGTTCATATTTAATCCATAGATACTTTTATGTCCTCTTTCTCTCCTCCCCGATCCCTTCATCTCTGCTCAGTAGGAGAGAGCAACTCTGGTTAATTATTGAAGGAGTGTGACGGTTAGACTGGCCTTTGGTTTCACCACTGAGGACAAAGGTCCCCTCTGTAAGCTGTGTGTGTGTGTGTGTGTGTGTGTTTGTAGTTGAACGTGTACGAGCCATGCATCTGCCAGTGTTTGATTTAGAGTCAGACTGGTGTGTGCCTTTATAAGTGTGTGTGTGTGTTTTAATTGGTTGTTTTTACTGGTTGAACTGAGGCCCCAGTAGGGGATGTGTTCCCAGACTGCAGACTGGAAGTGCTGACAATTCAAACCCCCAGTGTGTGAAAACAGGACAGGGGTAGTGTGGAAGGAAGGCAGGCAGGCAGGTGGAGGTATAGTAGAAGCCCCAGTCTACGCTCCATGATACCCACACAGTAGATACTCATCACGGATCAATTTACACTTCCACATCCTAACCGGAATCTCTTTAGTTTTTTTGTGGTGACAGTGCTATGTGCACACACAACATCACACAGATACGCAAACACACAGTCACAGAGACACACAGACACACAAACACAACGTCACACAAACACACAGTCACACACACAGACACACACCCAATCAGCCTCGGCCTCTCCAGGGAGGTCCTTGTGGTGGAGGAAGATCTGTTTTTTTTGTGAGGGAAACCTTGCTTTCACTCTCTCTCACACACACACACACACACTCACACACACACACTTCTCTGTGGTTTTTGGTGCCCTGTGGGGGTCACATGCTCCTGTTGTGGTTGCAGGCGGGTGGGAAAACCACACCTCTGGTACATGTTCCCTAAAGGCCTCCACACAGCCTCCACACAGCCTAGCCTCTACACAGCCTCCACATAGCCTAGCCACCACACAGCCTCCACATAGCCTAGCCTCTACACAGCCTCCACACAGCCTAGCCTCCACCTAGCCTAGCCTCCACACAGCCTAGCCTCCATACAGCCTCCACACAGCCTCCACACAGCCTCCACACAGCCTAGCCTCTACACAGCCTCCACACAGCCTAGCCTCCACACAGCCTATCCTCCATACAACCAAAAGATGCCGCTCTGTCTACTGCTGTCAGTCAAGATGAGGTTGGTGTGGAGCTACTAATGACTATGCTAGCGACTAAAGTTAGAAGGCTGTTAGAATGTTGACGTAATGCTGTAGAATGTCGTTGGAAGGTGTTTGTCTCCTCCCTTTTTCTCTCTCTCTCTCGCTCAATCTCTCTCTCTCGCTCTCTCTCTCTCGCTCTCTCTCTCTTATATTTCTGGAGGAGGAAGGGAACTTGAAGTGAACAATAAAGAGATTAATAAAGAAGAAAGCAGTTAGATTAAAAAAATGAATGGAAATGAGGAAGAGAAGGGTGCTCTCCCTATTGCCCCTGTGGTTGCCATGCCGGCGGATGAGGGGAGGGGCAGATGACTTGAGGGAGGGGAAAAAAGGAAAAACGAAGAGAGAGGGATGGGCTGGTTCGTGTTTCAGCAGAGTGGTTGGGGTTGGGTGTAATTCTAACCCTACACACACACACTCACACACACAGTTTCAGGTCTTCGGCACACACACACCCACACACACAGTCTTTCACTCTGGGACTGGCTGCCAATAACAGAGGGAAACCCTGGCCGACACACAGTCACAGCTCCAGTCTGCTCGTCTGCGTGTTGGTCCCTGCGTTCATCATCCATCCGCGAGGCAGGTGAGAGGACCCCTCCGTGCCCTCCACCCTGGTGTGCAGGGGGGCAGCTAGGATGGTCTCAGCCAGCCTTTAGAAGAGCCTGGATCTTGAAGACCTTCTGAGCTGTTGGTGTGTAAATATAGCAGAGGAACACACGCTAAGCAAGACGCCACGCACACACACACACACATACACACACATACACACCCTCGCTGCTGCTGTCTGAGGAGGAGGAGAAGAGGAGGAGCAGAGAAAAGGAGCAAAGAGCAGGAGCAGGAGAGGAGGAGCAGAAGAGCAGGAGCAGAGAGAAGGAGCAGGAGAGGAGGAGCAGAAGAGGAGGAGCAGAGAGGAGGAGCAGAAGAGCAGGAGCAGAGAGAAGGAGCAGGAGAGGAGGAGCAGAAGAGGAGGAGCAGAGAGGAGGAGCAGAAGAGCGAGAACAGAAGAGGAGGAGCAGGAGAGGAGGAGCAGAAGAGCAGGAGCAGAGAGAAGGAGCAGGAGAGGAGGAGCAGAAGAGGAGGAGCAGAGAGGAGGAGCAGAAGAGCGAGAACAGAAGAGGAGGAGCAGGAGGCGGAGAAGGAGGAGCAATCGGCTGTTGGAGTTTCCAAGCAGTGACGACTTTCCGTGGGGACAACAGACAAGACTCGGGTAGCGTTAACCGTGTGTGTGTGTTTGTCTGTGTGTGTGTGTGTGTGTTTGTATGTGTGTGTGTGTTTGTGTGTGTGTGTGTGTGTTGGGATGCTGAGCCCTCAGGACAGTGGGTAGACCGCCTGTCAGCTTGACTGGGGCCGTCAGTTGTGTTTACTAGATAAACACCATAAACAAGGACAACAGATTGTTTGAATGGTTGTTACTGTATGATTCCGGCCAATCATCACTAACAAGACCTTTCCTGCTCCCCCACACCCCCGTGTGGATTAACACAGCCTCTGGTGTGTGTGTGTGTGTGTGTGTGTGCACCTTGTTAAGGAACAGTGATTTTCCAGATCGCTAGATTGTCTAATTGTCACTTTGGATTTGGAAATCACACCCTTGGTTTGAGAGCTCAGAGAAGAATTGAGAGGGAGGAGTTATTCTGATCTGGTTATGATGGACGAAAGGAAGGAGAGGAGGACGGAAGTTGGATACAGTCTGTCTGGGTCGGAGTGATGTTTGGAAACAAGGACAAAGGAAATGGAGAACAAAAAGCAAGGACTAAACTTGTTCTGCCACGACCAGTTCTACCTCAAATCTAGATGCTTTGGATAACCAGGAACTTTCAAACAGTTTTTTCCAGAATAGAGAAGAGGTTCCACCTGCATCTTCTGGAACCCGTGGATCTCTTCAGTCTGGAGCGTCCAGCTTTAAACCCGGAACATTCTTTTTCCTCGTCCTTCCTCTACGACCCGGCCTTTTGATTTATTTATCTCTGACGATCCCGTCTTTGGAAAAATCAAACCTGTTTCCTCTCCGACATCCTTTCCTTTCTCCACTCTGCCTCCACTTCTGAAGAGGGATGCGGCGAGAGCGGAGCTCCGGGTCTTTCCGTAAGGAGAAGCCCTCGGGCCTCCCCCGGGCCCTCAGCTGGCTCAGCGTGTCCTCGCTCTCCCGCCAAACCAGACGCCTTTTCCGCAGCCAGGGAGAGCTTGGCGCCCGCTCACGCTCGCACTCGCACCTGCACCCTGTCGAAGGGCAGGAGGAAGACGATGAAGATTGGGTGTATGAGCCCCAGCACCGCACAGGTGAGACCAGGGAGAGGGGGTGGGGTTTCGGGGGGAGGGGTGTAAGAGAAAGGGGGAGGAGGGGGAGGAGAGATAGAAAGAAGAAAGATGATGATAAACGTTTTGGTTAAATAAGAAATATTTTGAGTCTTTGATTGCGATATAATTGTTGATAAATAAGGGATGTATTCAGTTGAATAGCTGAGGTAAGTTGCCATCCATCTCTGTTTCACCGTGGCTCTGCTCGTTTGAATGGTCGTCTCTGTTTGAACGGTCGTCTCATTGTTCTGGCCTCTCCAGCAGTGTCAGGAAGTGGATGGCTGTCTTGTTTACATGTGGGGACAGAGTACCTCTCAGTGTCTGTACAGCTGGCCTTTCTGCTTAGTTCATCAAAGAAATAGAAGAGATGAACTCAGACCAAGATGACACTTTCAAGTCTGTGTGGTATTATTTTATTTGGAGGGATCGGTGACTAGGTGACTAGCCGAAAGCAGGTGTTGTCACGGGCTGGGGATGTCACAGGGTTGGTGAGGTCACAGGCTGGTGGTGATGTGAGAGGGTGCTTCGGTCTCTGTGTGTGTGTGTGTGTGTCATGGGTTGTGATTGTGTAAATCCTTCAAGCTTGTGCTCTGAAGGAACAAGGAACACATGCTAGTGATTGTGGGAGGAGGCTGTCATGTGTTGTAGCAAACAGCAAGGCTATCTCACTACACTTTCAGTTGATATTGGAATTCTGGTAAGAATGGGTACTTATTCATCAACTGAAGGTGGTGTCATTTGTCCTGATAAATATTATTATATATTCATTACTGTGTGTGTTTGTATGTGTGTGTGTGTGTGTGTGTGTGTTCAGGTCGGGGAGCCATCAGGGACATTGGTTGTAACTGTACCCTTGCCATCACCATCTGATGGAAAAAGGACTCCAGGTTGATTGTCTTGAACCAGCCAGCGTTAGCTTATCGTCATGACCAACGTCCCTGTGTTCTGGGTCGAGGAAGAGGAGGGAAGAGACGCTCGCTAGTGGAGACTCATGGGTAATTCTATGGAGCGCTGCTGACTGCAGAACTAACCCAAGGGATAGACCTTTTGGCCTTTTGTCACTCTATAGCAAGTGTGCGTGCGTGTGTGTAAGTGTGTGTGTGTGTGTGCGCACTGTAACCCTATATATCCTTGATGATTATAGTAAGATGGAGGGGAAGACAGGACTAGGTCACTCAACAACAAGCAGCCATTTTGTCACCTCTCTGGAACTAGAGGTGTAAACCTTCTCCTGCTTATATTGTCGACCACACTCTCACCTCCTGGTGACTGTTTCACCTCTGACCTTCGACCCTCTCCTTAAAATGACCGTGACCTGTGCGTCTTCATGTCTGGGATAGTTTGAAGTCCTGACATATTTTTTTACCGAGTCTGAAAGGTCACAGTTCGTCTCAGTTGAGTACCCCCAGCTGGTGTCTTCACAGGTTTGTGTGCGTCGGTGTTGGAGCTTGTGTTAGGGTGTGGCTGGGTGGATATCTTGTCATCTCCAGATCCATGTCTTCTGATGTCCTTCTCTTGGCTTTATCTGTTACGTAATAAGGATTATACGGCGTCTCTCCTCTCTAGGTTTGTGGCTGGTTCATGATGTTATGTTGGGTGGTTTGTTTTTTTTACATCCTGTGTACGGAAATGTGTGGCTATTAATTGTGTCAATGCCACTGAAGGAAATTGTTGATTAATCAATGATATCCTAGTGTAACAATTCCCAAGTGATACTGGGAGGAAGTGTTTATTGATTTAAACGTGCACACACACACACACACACATACAGCGTAATGTCTGCGTAGACCGTGTCACGGACAGGTCAGTGTTTATACGTCCATAGACACCACACAGAGGAAACATCTCTTAAGAATATCCTCCTTAGTAAATAAAACCGTTATTTATAACATCTGGCACTTCCTCCAGCATGTGTGCCAGGGCCCTTTCAAAGCCAAATAGGCGGCTGCTTACCGTGCCTGAGTGTAAATATATCCCATAATGAGCGCTCGCGGCCTGAGGTTTTCAAACCAGTCATTTCAGTGCGGTCGCCACCGGTGACTTGTTGGATGTTTGCCCTGGTTGTCATGGCTGCGGGTCTGTGACTGACTGGAGAGTTCTGGTGGGAAATCATTCAACCAATCACAGTCGGGGGGAGCCTCCCTTCTGCCAGACGAGCTGTTCAACATGGAGGGTATGGAACAATGAGGCTGAACTCAAGTTGACACGGATCCACGCAAACCCTCTTTCCCCTCAGTGAGTTTACGTCAGGCAGTTCAACTCCTGTGTTTCCTACTTAGATCATTTACGGGCTGTGAGATGTTGTACGCTCAGAGTCCTGTAGGTGGCAGTAGTGAGTAGTAGTAGTCACCATGGTCGTCTGTTCTGCTATCTGACTATGAGGCCTTTCTGCCCATCAACTCTGCCTTGATCAACACCACTGTTTGTCCTGCACACCTCCAGGTTTACGCTCCTCCACACTGCCTAATCAATCCCCTCACTCAGGCCTGTTCGTCCCCCGCTTGGGGGACACGGATGTGGGGTTGGGTTGGTCCAGAACCAGACAGGAAGGTGTCTTTGGGATGGTGTAGACCAGTGGTTCTCAATCCTGGTCCTCAGGGCACCCTGTCCTCCATGTTTTAGATGTTTCCCTGCTCCAACAGACCTGATTCCAATAAATTGTCATTATCAGGCTTCTTTTGAGCTCCATAAGGACCCCTTCATTTGAATCAGGTGTGTTGGAGCAGGGAAACATCTAAAACATGCAGGACAGGGTGCCCTGAGGACCAGGATTGAGGACCACTGGTAGACAGGGACTGGGCTTGGCGGGTCCCAAACAGAAAAAATCCCTAAATCTTCTTACAGTATAAATCTGGAGTCAGTCCCAGTGACTCTTCCCAATGCAGTGTCGCCATGGTAGCAGGGAACAGAGGTTTGTCATTGGAGATTTTCCACCCTAATATGGCTTTGCCATGTTAGCTGGTGGTGGGTCTGGTCTAACTAGTAATATGGGATTGGGGTGTGTCTCTGACCTGAATATGACAGCACTGACTGGACAGAGATGAGCCAAAAGATCTTTGGGTCTTCCAGTATGACAGGTTATAACAGGGATGTGCAAGTTGTATGAAAGGTTATAACAGGGGTGTGCATGCTGTACGACAGTTTATAACAGGGATGTGCATGATGTATGACAGGTTATAACACTGATATGTATGATGGCTCTGGGATCCACACAAATCTCCTGAGAAGATTGAGGTGGCATCCTCTTCCTTGGTGCCCACGGCTGTGACCCATCTCCCCTGTAACTCCAGATTACTAGATTATAATTCAGTCAGCAGCATTAAGACAGCGCTGGCCCCCGCAACCAAAAAGCATGTAATCTGGTGATGCAGCTACACACACACGGATATGTGATGCTTACTGTGAACTGGCAAACACAGATCATACTCACTCAGTAGTAGCACTTAAACACAATATCATCTGGCCACTAAAATACGTTGAGTCGTTCTGTCATAATGCATTGTATGACTGATGATGCATTGTCTCTGTTTCTCTCCCCCTCCCTCTCCCCATCTCCCTCCCTCTCTCTCTCTCTCTCTCCCTCCCTCCCTCCCTCCATCTCTCCATCCCTCCCTCACTCCCTCTCCCTCCCTCTCTCTCTCTCTCTCTCCCTCTCTCTCTCTCTCTCTCTCTCTCTCCCTCCCTCCATCTCTCCCTCCCTCCCTCCCTCACTCCCCCTCCCTCCCTCCCTCCCTCCCTCCTATGTGCTGATGACAATAACGTGGGGATCATATTCAGGTAAGTCCCTGTTCTCAGTTTCTCTAGGCCTCCTACAGTATCTAACCGTGCAGCGCTTCGTCTCTCACGGGGTCAGACTATAGCCCCGCCCACAGCAGTGTTCCCCTCACATGCCAAGATGAACATTCAGCTGAGCCGTTTGCTCACATTACCCAGCCAGGCACCTTTCTCATCACTGGGTTTGAGCGTCTGCTATCATGTTAACTCCAGTATTATGGGATGTAATCCACAAATGCCCTGCTTCGCTTCCCGAAAGAGTTCGTGACTGTGGGGATGCTGGATGGAGGTGGGGGTGGGGGGTGGGGGACTGGGGGTGGGGGGCGGGGCTCATGCTGATAGGATGTTGTTTGAATGTTTGCCCAACAGAAAGCAGTCCCAACGTCGGGGGGGGGGTTACTGCTGATAATCTCTGCGGTCTCTTAAGTACACGATGTTTGACAACGTCGTAAACATCCCAGAATAATATCTGGCCTGTGGCTTCCTTAGGTTTTACCGAGAGGTCAAAACATCTACCCATTAACTGTGTCATTGTCCCTTGAATAGCAGTGGGCAAATCTTCAAGGAGACCTGGCGCCTGGACTACTGATAGATACAACACTGGTGTTGTACTGTGGTTTAACAGAGTTCCCGGGTTCCGGATGAACATTACTGCCCCTGTGTGAGCCAGACAGTTTGTCCTTTATTAAGATGTATGGGCTGGTGCTTTTCAGATTGGATTAGGAAGGCTAAGGTCACCCAGCTCGGCCTTTATCAGTCCACCCGTGTCAAATCAAAAGATCACCGCACCGAAGGGTGATGCTGACTCCAGCTGTGCTGTCTGAGTCCTGGTTGAAGGACGGCTGCCATTTTAGGGGGAAATGGGGAGGGGGTGGGGGTTATGTTAAAGGAAGGGTAGGTCCTTTTTGCGAACCCTGCAATTTTAGCTTGAGTTTGAAAGGATTCACACCCAGACTTCCCATAAAAAAATGGTAGGTAGCACAAATGACCCTCCTCTGCTTTGAATAATGCTGTGTTTATCTGGTGGTGAGGTGGGCCTGTATGTGAGTGTGTGTGCATCGTTCTGTCTGCCTGTTTGGCCTGTAGGTTAACGACAGATCGTTTCCACGGTCGTGTTTTGGGGCGTTTGTACTTCACGTGTTCACTCATGCGCCAGACACACGCTAACCAGCGGCTAATTGACTGCATCTGGTACCGGCGCAGATGTCACTTCCCGCAGCCTGCATGAGAGTGCGATCAGGCGTGTGTACGCACACACACGTGCGAACACATACAGATGCTGTTCTCGTGTGTGTGTGTGTGTGTGTGTGTGTGTGTATGTGTGTGTGTGTGGGAGGTTTCATGCTTTTAGCATCGTCGTTGATGGTTACACTCCCCCTACACTATCCCATCTTGATAACCCTGTTGCTGTCAACAGTCTAAAGATAACTAGACCAGTTAATATGTCTTCCCTTGTCCCAGCCCCTGACGTCAGATCTTAACTTTGCATTTTCCTATCAGGTTTGGCCCCCATAAACTAGCGTTGGATGTATTAAGTATCTTTGATTTTCTCCCCACACACTATCTAGACTCGGTAGCTGATTGTATTTTTCCCAGCCTAAAGAACCCATTAGACAGTCCTCATAGGAAATCAATACGTGTCCATTCATCTCTCCGGTCCACTGCCCAAATGCTGCCTCCTCCCAGGCTGATTCTCACAGTCCCTCACAGTCCCTTCGTCTTTTATCTGTCTTGTCTTAAGTGTTCCGTTTATTTACGCTTCCATGCTCAGCATAGATTCCCTACAGAGGTTTAAGCGGAGCTAAACAAGAGGATAACTCCAACATGGAGACCTCACCGCTGGCTTAGCAGTCCAGTCACTGGGTCAGTTATGGTGCGTGTGCCTTGCTACAGTCCCTTGAATGATTTTAGAATAGTTATTTTGGTGCGTTGGGGGACCTGCTGTCCCGCAGACTGATTCTGATAACAAACAGTTGAGTCGGGGGGATTAAGTGATTATGTTTGATCACGGCACAATGGACAGCCTCGAGGCAGGGGGCCCCCTGCCTCAATCTGAACTGCTGACTGACCAAACTGCACTACAATCACAGAGCAATGCGAGTGGATGTGGTGCGTCTGCATGTGTTTGTCTGGGCACTGGAAAAGTGTGAGAGAGAGGGAGAGAGAGAGAGAGAGGGAGGGAGTGAGAGAGAGGGAGAGAGAGAGAGGGAGAGAGAGAGAGAGAGAGAGGGGGAGAGAGAGAGAGAGAGAGAGAGAGAGGGAGAGAGAGGGAGAGAGAGGGAGAGGGAGGGAGTGAGAGAGAGGGAGAGAGAGAGAGGGAGGGAGTGAGAGAGAGGGAGAGAGAGAGAGGGGGAGAGAGAGAGAGGGGGAGAGAGAGAGAGGGGGAGAGAAAGGGAGAGAGAGAGGGAGGGAGAGAGAGGAGGGTGTGGTGGAGGAGAGAGTAGGCAGGGCTTCTATCTCTACTTTTTTGGGGGGGGGATGTATGAGGAGCGTCGGAGTGGCAGTAGATGGAGAGGGCAGAACGAGAGAGAAAGAAAGAGAGGGAGAGAGAAAGAGAGAGAGAGAGAGAGCGAGAGAGAGGGAGGAGGGGTCGTGAGGGTTTGTAAAGCAGCTTCCTGTGGTGCACACGTTGGCTGACTGCCACCCTGAGCGTGTGTGTGTGTGTGCGTGCTGGATTGAGAGGGAGAGAGATGGAGTCAGAGACGGAGAGAGAGGAGCATGTGGGGCGGTGTAGGAGTTCCTGTGTTTGAGCGCTTTGACAGAGGGGTGCAGAGAGAGGGAGATCTGGAGGGGGAAGAAGAGAAAAGAAGAGAGAAAGAGGGAGAAGGAAAGGGCATAAGGGAGGGAAACGGCTTCAGCCATCGGATGATTCACCTTGGACGCACGGGAAGTTAAAAGGACGAGCCATGTTCTGTCTGAAAGGTAGGACTGTGTGTGTGTGTGTCTGGGTGTGTGTCTGTGTGTGAGGGAGAGAGAGAGGGAGGGAGGGAGAGAGAAGGAGAGAAAGATCATGGAACTTTTCTGCCAGAGTGGAGACAAAGGGAAGTGAAGTCCATCTTCCGGGCAGAAACAACATTCCCTCCATTCTGTCACAGTAGTTTCCTTCTCCACATGCTCCGCTTTGTTTTACTTCTTCACTAGTAGGAAGTCACTTCGTTGCTCCTCTAACACTCCTTCCACCCCTCTGTTCTCTCTCTGCTTCCCTTCATCCCACACTGGACAGAGAAAGTGTGGAATGGTTGAAGGATTAGGATTGTGTTCGTTGAGTAGAAAAGTACAAGTCTGCCTCTTGTATCTACGTGAGAAAACATATGAAACAGGTGTTCTTGGATTTCATGGGCGAGGGTATTTGCTAAGTTAGCCGTGCCTTGGTTATCTCGTGATATTTCACAGTGAGTGCAGCTGCGCTCTTCCAGTTGTCATTTTCATACAGCTAAATGTGCAAGTGTGGAGTGCCTTGTGGCATGTTGTGTGTGTGTGTGTGTGTGTGTGAGATTCTAAGTAGCAGCTGGAAAAGTAGCTGTTGCTGTTCTGAGAGTAAGGAAATGTCTCTGCCAGGAAAATGTATGTCTGTCTGACTGCCTGTCTATCTGTCTGACTGTTTGTCAATCTGTCTGTTTGTGTCAGTCTGTTTGTTTGTCTGTCTGTCTGTATGTCTATCTGTCTGTCTGTCTGTCTCGGACTCTCTTGGCTGTCTTACCGATTAATACAAATGTGTTGCAGTGACTTGGTGCAGGGATCAGTTTGCATCTTGTTTCACCACTAGTAAAATGACTACTTTGCAAACATACTTAGATTCTCTAACTCACAGACATGCAAAGACACATTGATTTGGTTAGCCCTGAATCGAGGAAATGCATCGGAGAGAGCTGCTATTGGCTGGATTGGAAAGGTCAGAGCATCTCAGCTCCTCCCAGACCTCTGCAGTTTGGCCTGTGCAGTCTGGAGGGGAACTTGCCCAAGTGAGAAGAACCAGGGGAAGGAGGCATCCTTCAGAAACCTTTTCCTACCGAGCCAGCCGTGTTTGACCTCACTAGACATGGTCAGTCAGGGTTGCCAGGTTTGGTGAATGGAGTCCCTTTTTACATCATGGCTTGCCAGGTTTGGATCACGTGGCACTGGTTGCAGGTCTGTGTGGTCGTCCTTCTGTCCAGAGCGGGAGAGCAAATGCTCTTATCTGTCCTGACATGAAGCCAGAAGCAAAGCTCTGCTCTTTAATATGAGCTATTGGCTAGCCAGCAGGACCAGATTTTGGCGTGAGTTTGGGGGATGTTGCATAAGTCATCTCTCAGTGCTTCGTCCCAATCTAATACGTTCCACCAGAGAGTGTGGTTGTGTAGGGGCATGTTGAGGGGTTAAGGGAGATGAACTTGTGACAGGAGCTAATGGGATTTCCCTTGCTCACATCATGATTTTCATTTTTTTTTATAAGTGGAAATGTTTGATGCTGTGCCATCCAGACTAAATGCAATTTGCCCGCCTGTGTTCGTGGACGCAAGCTTAGCCTCCTGCCGCTGACATAGTAATCGTGTGCTTGGGTTCAAGTCCAAAGAGTCTCGCTCGGATCATCCGGGTTCAGCTGACGACAAGCCAGAAACACGCATTTGGATTGGTTAAACCTGGAATCCTGCCGTGTTCTAATTGGTTCTAAGAGTTTTAGCGCCATACCGGCAGATTCGCCTGTCTGTAGGTTTCCTTTATCAAGGAAAAGCGTCGTAACGAACAAAGTGGACGCGATGAGCAGCCCGACGAACACGCGCTGCGTGCCGCCATACCGGCAGATTCGCCTGTCTGTAGGTTTCCTTTATCAAGGAAAAGCGTCGTAACGAACAAAGTGGACGCGATGAGCAGCCCGACGAACACGCGCTGCGTGTGTTCGGAGCCGTGTTGCTCTCATGACGGTCTGGTGCTGCATGTCAGCTTATGTGCGTGTCACTGAAGCAGATATAGCCTTTAGTGACAGGATGCCAACTTATGAAGGAATATCCATTATGGATATTCTGCATAGGCTGGATAATATCTATCTATCTGCTCGGCTGACAGAATAGTCAGGTTTAACTATGTCATCTGATGGATTGTGGGGATAGGCTGGTTGAGGTTTGAGTGCTGTCTGATAGACCGCTAGTGGTATTGGGGTGGATTGGAAGTGCAAACTTTTACTGCAAAGTCGACAAAATAACTCGCTCCATTCCTCGGCCACATGGGAATTCCATGCTTGCCCCTGGGCGTGTGTGTGTGCGTTGCTTGTGTGTGCCAGGCCAGGCGTGTGTGCATGTGTCCATATGTCCATCTTCCCCTGGAGCATGCGTGAGTCTCATTGACACGGAGAAGTCGTTTTCGAGGGATGGCACTTTTGCGTTCCTGTGTGCGTTTGTGTGTGTGCGTGTGTTTGCACGTGCGTGTGAAGTGAGTGTGTGGAATGTGTCTCCTTGAGGTCCACACACACTCCTGGGCTGTTGCTGTGTCTGAGGAGCGGGAGGGGGAGGTCTGCCGAGCAGTGGGTCCATGGGCAACCAGGCAGCACGTCTATATTTAACCTCCTCTCCAACTCCTGTTTAGAAGGCATGTGATGACCTTCTCCAGACCACCACTCATGACCACCACTCATCCTCCATACAGACCGATAGAAGTTCCTTATTTTTGTGTGTGTGTGTTTTTTACGAGAGGAATGTGGGGGTTTGTGTCTTAATTAAAACTGCAGAGAACCTGTTGGATGGGAGAAGATTAGCGCTTTGGGAATTTGGGGTGAGTTGGGGAGGAGGAGGGGTCCTCCTTCCCCTCGTCAGCGGGCGGGGTTAAAGAGGAGAGAAGGTCTCTTTCAGCTGTGGCGTCCTCGAATAAACTCCACGCTGTCATGGCCGGTAAGGGCAGGGGTCATGCCCTGTGACCTCCCTGACCCAGAAGGGACCCCATGTGACCCTGTGGGCTTGCTGGTGGATGTTCTCACACCAGATGTGACCCAGAAGCCAAACAAGATCGTTTGAGTTCTGACATCTTGGATGGAGAAAGGACAGCTGTGGCTAGCTAATGATGCTAAGCTAGCTAACGATGTCCAAATGTGTTGAACGGGGTGGAAATTTCCGTGGCTCAAATTGGATCGTTTTCATTCCCCGAAGCTGCATTTTTGAAGCCTGGGAAACTAGAGCATTCTGCAAGCTTGTGTTTTATTGGTCTGGCAGATGGGCTCGGTCTTTTACACATTCAAACTGATTTCCTTCCGACCAGAATCTGGTCAATCATGACTGATTATCTGAGATGGGGGCGGTATAGAGGAACTCTGTTGAGTCATTAAGTTGACAACCAAGATGAGGATTCTCGTTCCCATTGGTCTGATCAAGGCTGTCCAATTACATTCAGAGGCATTTTGGTCCGTGACTGTTGATAATTCTCTTTGTAAAATGAGAATGTGTGTTTCTGTTATTGAAAATGAAACAGCTTTCAGCAATGCCAGTTTTGTAGATTGAATTGCTTATCGTATTTGTGTAGTAAATCGAAAAAGGATTTCCAAGTTTCTGCCCAGCTGACAATCTCAAAGTTGCCCTAATCTTTAGAATTCCTCCGTTTTGGATTGAGAGACAATTACATTTGTTAGCAGTGATTCTATCAATAGCTTGACTGAGTTTTTCAAGGAGACAAACTTTGGACAAATAGGGTGGTGGTGGTGGTGGGGGGTGGGGGGGTGGTGGTGGAACAATAGCTATGTTGGCTGGGTTGTGGGAGACAATGGAAAAGTCCAGAAGACAGTGGATGACTTCCACAGACACAGCGACAGCATGAAGTCTCAGCATGCATGGGCTCCTCTCTCCATTCAGACTCGAGGGTCTCCCTGGCAACCATTGTCCCTCTCTCTCAGCCTTCCGTTCTGCCCCCCTAACCCCCCCTGCCCCCCCCCCCATCACCTCTACCGCTCACCACCCTCCACCTCTTTACACACTAATGCACTTCATGATATATACACACCTGCACGTCTGTGAATCGACACTCACGTCTGCACACCATGGTTGAGCTCTGTCCCAGCTTGAACCGTGGTTCAGCAACAGTGGCATTGTCTTGGACAGCGCACACACACACACACACACCCCCTCCTGACTCCCTGGCCCATAATCCCTATTCAGAACTAGTGGTCTGGAAGAGTTTGGTAACTTTGCATGCTGGGTTAAGGGAAGACCTGAACATTCACAGCCAACTGACGAGATACTATCTGACACATTCAGTCTGCCTGCCAGCCTGTCTGGCTGCCTGTCTGCCAGCCTGCCTGCCAGCCAGCCAGCCTACCTACCTACCTACCTACCTACCTACTTACCTACCTACCTACCTACCTACCTCCCTGCCTTCCTTCCTGCCTTCCTTCCTTCCTGCCTGCCTGTCGGTCTGCCTGTCTGTCAGCCCCCCACAGTTGATGTCTGAGGGTGTGTCTGAGTGAGCGTCAATCCACAAGTGCCTTCCTGCTGTGCTGATGATACCATTAATGCTTGTGACCCCACCCCACTGCGATGTGTGTTAATGTGTACCCTGGATGACTGAAACTGTGTGTGTCTGTGTGTACAGTGTACCAACATGGATTAGAAAACGATCTACATGGTTAAATGCACTTAGATCTGTGTTGAGTGCCTTAGTCTGCCTGCATTGTGTGCGTGTGTGTGTGTGGGGGGGGTTGGTAAATGTTTGCTATATATGCCGTGGTCATCCATGGCTTAGGTTTGACACACACTTTCACTCTCTCTCTTTAACACACACCACACTTTCTCTCACACACACATACTCTCCCATTCACACACATTCTCTCAAACACTTATACGCGTCCTGGGGCCTGGGCTGGGACCTAAGCTGGGTTCTGGGCTGGGGGCTGGGCTGGGTTCTGGGCTGGGGGCTGGGCTGGGTTCTGGGCTGGGCTGGGGGCCTCGGCTGGGTTCTGGGCTGGGTTCTGGGCTGGGTTCTGGGCTGGGTTCTGGGCTGGGTTCTGGGCTGGGTTCTGGGCTGGGACCCACCCTCTGCTTGGATCATCCCACCTGATGTCGATTCACCTGGAGACAGGTGGATCTGATGCAGAGGCAGAACATCACCACTAGAGGGGGCTGCTCTGCGTTCTGTCTGTTGCTCATCGACTAACAAAGCTGCTGACCAGCTTGCCAAGTCCACTCAGACAAGCTTAACACTGACCAACCAACACACACTCACAGCTGGCCTGGAAAATATACACACACACACACACACACACACACACAGGTGAAGTGGTAGATAAGCAATGACCTGTAAAGACTTTGTTGGTTACAATCTGTCAGTCTGTTTCAGTCTGTCTATGTTTTGTTCAGTCACCTGGCTGCCTTTGTCTCGTCTGTCTGTCTGTCTGACTGTCTGAGTGTCTGTCTGTCCGCAATCTACTCTGTCTGCTAGGTGTGTCTGTCTGTCTGTGACTGGAAGCTTCATACAGTCAGAAAACAGTGTTTAGCTGCAGTTTTAGAACCAATCAGTATGCAGGTGTGTCTGTGTGTGCGTGTGCGTGTTTATGCCAGCTGAGGTGAGCAGCACACACACACACACAGTGGGTGGGTTGCACAGTTAATTAGGTGCAGTACGGCGTCCATCTGTGCGGGTGTGTGTGCGGTAAAGGAACTAGGGCTGGATAATCTGGGTTTACAGATTAGACCCCGCATCGGACAGCAAGCGAGGGAGGGAGGGAGGGAGGGAGGAGGAGATACCGTGGACGAAGCTGGTCGTCCAGAGGAAGAGGAGGAGAAGGAGAACATAGTGTGTGAGACCGGAACTTTCCGTTGTGGGACTGCATCAGTGGACGCTACTTCATGATCCTATAGAGAAAAAACGTCTTTTTTTTGTGTGTCAGGCCATAAAGTTGATCTTTTGGGAGAGTTTGCATGCTTGGGCTGATGAACTGGGCTGTTTTAGTTGAAGTCATGTGCTGCGGGCTGTGGAGGTGGTGCTGGTAATCTGATGCTGCATATTGTCACTGCTTTGTCAGGAAAACCAATGCAGGTCAGTGAGAAGCCCTGAGGGAGAAAAGAGGAGAACCAAACACAGGAGGAGGAGTTGGCAGCGGAGGAGGGAGGGGGGGGGGGGGGGTCGAGGCGGCCTTTTTGGAGATTGGGGTCTGGTGGAGGGGGGGTGGGGGTGGAGGTCCCCTGTGACTTGCAACAAAAAAAAAAACACAAAAGCTTTAAAACCCCCTTTCACGCTAGTGGGAGAGGGAGGAAGATAAAGGGAGAGGGAGAAATCGAAAATATAAAAAGAAAAGTGGGGGGGGGGGGGTCCTGTTGAAGTTTGGGGGGGACGAGGAAGAGGGAAGACGAGGCGACACGCATACGCACCCACCCAACCAACCCCCCTACTCAAAGGGGGAGGGACTGAGAGAGGGTCGTGCGAGGGGAGAGAGAGGGAGGGTGAAGAGGGGTCTTTAGGGGTCTTAGCTCGCGGCCAGGGATGATCACATATGTGCAGTGTCTCTCCTCGAAGCCTGTGGTCAGCTGCTGGCACCGGGCCTGCTATGAGGACCCTGCAGAGAAGCTGCCCCCTCGCACCCCCACCAAGATGGGCAACAGCCTCCAACTCCAGCTCCAGGCTTCAGGCCCCGTTAGGCCCGAGAGCAGCCTGCGACGGCGCCTGCTCTCAGGCAAGGTGCACCAGAGGAAGGACTCTCTATGGATGCCTAAACCACTGCTAGGACCTGTGACCAAGGGCTCGCCTGGACACACCTACACCTACCAGGATGGCAAAGGTAGAACCAAATCTCCATCATTAGACACAGTGGGGGTTGATGGAATCTGTAGTTCATTTCAGTGGCTGTAGTCATCAGGGGTTGTTTCGCAAACAAAAGACAGTGTAGATGCTTGCGTGTCGAAGAAGAGTGTGTTTCTGTTGCACCTGGTCGCCTGTGTCTCTGTCTAGTGGGGATGCGGAGGGGGAAGGCTGCTGTTGACCCAGAGGCAGGTCAGGTGTGGAGGGTGGAGGGGTTCTGGACTGGATGGGTCTGGTCTGTTGGCTGGGAGGGGGCACAGGGTGCAGGTCTGTGTTGTACCTGGGGCTGGAGAGAGCATGTGGGCCAGCAGCCTGCGCCAGGCACAGCTTTGTCTCTTCTCATTATGTGATTTGCATCGCTCTGTAATTGTGTGATCTCTGCCGTCTGTCTCGTGTGTGTGTGTGTGTGTGTGCGTGTGGTTGTTTTTGTGTGTGTGTGTGTGTGTGTGTGTGTGCGTGTGGTTGTTTTTGTGTGTGTGTGTGTGTGTGTGTGTGTGAAAGAGAGTGACTCTTTGGTCAGTAGGCGTGTGTTATGACCACGGCACAGATTGTGCGGGGTGACCGGTATGACCTTTGACCCCCCCCCCCCCCCCCCGCCTGAGTGATAGTGGAGGACATCAGGAAATTCGCTGGTTGACCCCAATTCACTCTGGCAAATTAATAAGTCATAAATGATCTAGTCGTGAGGCCACACGTAGCCTATAAAGTGTGTGTGTGTGTGTGTGTGTTCTACGAGTGTGTGATTTACTAAGCATGTGTGTCTGTGTTTGTATTGCTATGTGTGTCTGTGTGTGAATGACATTATTTGCGATAGTAGAATGTGGTCACCCCTGGGAACCCAGGACAAAGCCCAGCAGCTGGGGGTGATGGGGCATCTCTGTCTGGGGGTGGCGGAGGTGACCCACTTCCACCCAGGGCAGTGAATTAAGGAGCGATCATGGACACGAGATCAACACACGGGAGCTGACTGATAATGGACAAAGGAGGACAGGAGAGAGAGAGAGAGAGAGGGAGAGACAGAGAGACGGAGAGAGAGAGAGAGAGACGGAGAGAGAGAGAGAGAGAGGGGGAGAGAGAGAGAGAGAGACGGAGACATAAAGACACTCTGAGAGCGAGACATAAAGATTGAAGTTCCTGAACCTCGAGCATTAATATCTTTAATTATACCAAGAAGATCTCTCTTAATGAGTGCATGTGCGCAAGCAAGCATGAGTGTGTGTGTTTTTGTGTGGATGTGCGTGTGTGTTTGTGTGTGTGCACGTGTGTTTGTGAATCACTTATTTCTGTGCATTTAGCGTAACAATGCACCAGCCTGTCTTGTCTAATGCACCATGACCAATCAAGATATCTACAGCAACACACTGGTCTGTGTTTGGGGACAGTACAGTGTGTTTGGGGACAGTACAGTATGTTTGGAGACAGTACAGTGTGTTTGGGGACAGTACAGTGTGTTTGGGGACAGTACAGTGTGGGACAGTACAGTGAAGGACAGTACAGTGTGTTTGGGGACAGTACAGTGTGTTTGGACACAGTACAGTGTGGGACAGTACAGTGTGGGACAGTACAGCGTAGGACAGTACAGCGTGGGACAGTACAGTGTGTTTGGGCACAGTACAGTGTGGCACAGTACAGTGTGGGACAGTACAGTGTGTTTGGAGACAGTACAGTGTGGGACAGTACAGTGTGTTTGGGCACAGTACAGTGTGGCACAGTACAGTGTGGGACAGTACAGTGTGTTTGGAGACAGTACAGTGTGGGACAGTACAGTGTGTTTGGAGACAGTACAGTGTGGGACAGTACAGTGTGTTTGGGCACAGTACAGTGTGGGACAGTACAGTGTGGGACAGTACAGCGTAGGACAGTACAGCGTGGGACAGTACAGTGTGTTTGGGGACAGTACAGTGTGTTTGGACACAGTACAGTGTGGGACAGTACAGCGTAGGACATTACAGCGTGGGACAGTACAGTGTGTTTGGGCACAGTACAGTGTGGGACAGTACAGTGTGGGACAGTACAGTGTGTTTGGGCACAGTACAGTGTGGGACAGTACAGCGTAGGACAGTACAGTGTGTTTGGGGACAGTACAGTGTGGGACAGTACAGTGTGGGACAGTACAGTGTGTTTGGGGACAGTACAGTGTGGGACAGTACAGTGTGTTTGGGGACAGTACAGTGTGGGACAGTACAGTGTGTTTGGAGACAGTACAGTGTGGGACAGTACAGTGTGTTTGGGGACAGTACAGTGTGGGACAGTGCAGTGTGTTTGGAGACAGTACAGTGTGGGACAGTACAGTGTGTTTGGAGACAGTACAGTGTGGGACAGTACAGTGTGTTTGGGGACAGTACAGTGTGTTTGGAGACAGTACAGTTTGGGACAGTACAGTGTGTTTGGGGACAGTACAGTGTGGGACAGTACAGCGTGGGACAGTACAGTGTGTTTGGGGACAGTACAGTGTGGGACAGTACAGTTTGGGACAGTACAGTGTGTTTGGGGACAGTACAGTGTGGGACAGTACAGCGTGGGACAGTACAGTGTGTTTGGGGACAGTACAGCGTGGGACAGTACAGTGTGTTTGGGGACAGTACAGTGTGGGACAGTAGAGCGTTTATACTGTATTTTTATACTGTCATTCAGTCTCACTACAATCCCCTTTGCTTTTCTCACTTGCGTGATCGACTTAGTGTCCATATGTGTTAGTCTGACACTATCTCTCTTCCCTTTCACCCTGAACTGTACCACTGCCTGGCAGGACTCTCCCTCCCCCTCTCCTCCTCCTCTCTCTCCCTCTCACCCTCTCCTCTTCTCTCTCCCTCCCCCTCTACTCCTCTCTCCCTCCCCCTCTCCTCCCCCCCTCTCTTCCTCTTCTCTCTCCCTCCCCCTCTCCTTCCCCCCCTCTCTTCCTCTTCTCTCTCCCTCCTCTTCTCTCTCCCCCCTGCAGTTTTTTCTTTCTTACCGATTTAGAGGTGGAGCAGGTGTCACCATAGATCCTCCCTAAGCTCTCAGTGGGCCTGCTGGCCCACCCATCAGCCAATCACAGCCGATGACCCCCTAGGGAACAAGAGCTGAGGAAGACCAGTCATCAGCAACAGTAATGGATTGGCTTTAGAT
>CM059327.1:3120754-3178601 GCA_030340685.1 Protosalanx chinensis | reverse complement strand
AGACTAAGAGAGGAAGCGAGAGGGGGAACAAGAAAAGAAAATGGGAGTGTGGAGCACCTGTTATGGCCAATCTCTATCAACAACTTGCCAGAGACAGGAGAACTAAACTGGGGAGAAAGCAGATTCCTGGGACCACACTCTCACCTACTGGTCAACATAGGTACTACAAGTAGATCTCCCCACCTCTTCTCTCTAAGACTCCCCGCCCAGAGGCAGCTTCTAACCTGAAAATAAATGCTAGAAGCCCTTTCCTACAAGTGGACTGACTGACATGCTATACAAACTCATTTCCAAACCAAAGTAAAACCCAGATGAAAGCCTCGCCTCGTCCACGCATCCGGAGGTGCGTTGGTGGAAGGGTGAGGGGGGAGCTGGCACCGTGGGAGGGGGGGGGGGGGGGGGGGGGGGGGGGGGGGGCAAGCCGGAAGTTGCGTTCTCGCGGCAGGTGTCTGATCACCGAGAGCGGCGCTCTCTGACCAGCCAACCGCTGGGGGGGGGGGGGGGGGGGGGGGGGGGGGTTGATCTGTGTTGGGTATGTGCTGGTCTGTATGCGGGGTGAGGGTTGTGGGGGTGGGGGGGGTGGTGTTGGGCAGGCCCTAGCTATTCCTGGCATCTTGTCCGCCCTGCCACTGTGCTCCCAGGGGACGGACGGTGCCAGACTTGCCACCTGACCCCGACACCACCTGCCACCCCAGCCGCCCCCCCCCCCCCCCCCCCCCCCCCCCCCCCCCCCCCCCCCCCACATCATTGTTCACCCCCCCTCCCCTCTGCCTGCCCCTGGTTTCTGCCCGTGTTGCCATGGAATATGGCGACCTCTTCTGGTTAAATAAGAACCACTGCAGTGGCTTGTCGAAGGGCAGATGTTTACCAACTCTAGATTTACATTTGGTCATTTATCAGACGCTCTTATCCAGGGCGACTCACAGCAAGTACAGGGATGCTCTTCCCTGAGGCAAGGGAGGGGGGAAGTGCCTTGCCCAAGGACGCAACGTCATGTAGCCGCAGCCGGGGAATCGAACTCACAATCTTCAGATCACTAGGTCAGTGCCTTAATCACTGAGCCACCTGACTTCCCCTAAATAAATAAGAAGGGATGTGATAACAGAACACAACTACCGCACCGGGAAGAAGGCCTTTCATGAATATTAATGGCTTCTTCTCCTTAAAGAGAGGTTATTCACTGAATACTTATTCAGAACTCTTTCTGAATAACTTTTTCTTATGAGTTCTAAAAAATGTGTAGATTCTTATTATGATACATTATATATTTAAATAGCCCAATAAATAATGGGAAAAGAAGCTTTTGGTGTGTTTTATTCAATGAGACAGGGGCAAGTTGTGTACATGGCAGTATGTGGGGGGAGAGGCAGGGGTGGGGGCTGGGGGGGTGGAGGGGGGGGGGGGGGGGACCAAAATCTCAAGCAGGGGTTGAAACATTTTAAACAGAAATATGATTTCTCGTCCCTTTTTTCCGCCCCCAACCCTCGTTGGCAGCCGTCCAACAAAACAATTAGCCAGTCGCCCTCAGCTCATGGGGAATCACTGCCTCTGCAGTCTCCCTAATGACCAGCCTCCCTCTCCCTCCTCCTCCTCCACCTCCCTCCTCTCCCTCAGCCCCGGGCAGGCCCTCCGCACAGCTGGCCGCGGTGCAAGGCGGCCAAGTTTATCTTCTCCCCGGTGGTCCCTCTGGGGTGACGGCGAGGTCTTGCCACATGGCCGCTGATGCATGGGGTCAGGGGGTCAGCGTCCTTCCAGACGGAAGTTGTTGGGACTCTTGCAACATCACTCTCACTTTTTAACTTGGTGGAAGTTTTAATGATTTTTTTTTTCTTCAGTAAATATTTCATTAAGGGCTAATGAACTGTCCAGGGTTAGTCGTTTGCAAATAACTTTTTCTGAAAATATCCGTTTTGAAAATGATGAAAATAGATTTTATTACTATTGACTAATGTCGCTGGACTCCATGAAGAGGTGGTGAAATTACAGTTTATGTTTGTTTTACAGTCGATTACCTTATCAACACGTTTTAGGCAGCAGGAGAGTTATTTACATTTCGATAAAAATGCAGGCTATATCAACACAAAAATGACCCAATAATAACTTACAAATATATATATTCATCATAATAAAAAATTACTATAGAGAAAAAAAGAATTGGTCATATTTGGCTAAAGTTTTATCAACAATTCCACACTAGGATTCCCTTAAAGTCCTCTGTTATTAGGGTGATTTCCCTGCGGGGCTGTTGAGAGGGTCATCCCGTCAGTGTAGAATAACACAGAGCCTTAATGGATGGATGGAGGGACTTTGTTATTACAGCAAGGAGACGCTCTTCTGCTCTTCTCCCACTGCAGGAAGGATTTGATTGAGCGCCATTTTCGAGACAGGAGTTTTAGGCCTCAAGTGTGTGGGTGTGCCTGCCTCCAGTACAGAGCCCAGATAATACAGAGCAGGGGTGTCGTTAGCCCTGTTTTAGGGGGCTGAAGCCCCCCTAAAATGTTCTTCAGCCCCCCTAAATATATATATATATTATTTTTTTTACTATTGTTTTACACATGGACAAGTTATGTATTGCTCTTATACTGGATGAATGCAAGCAAAGCAAAAAATCACACTCTTGCTGATTGAACCAATCTATGAACTGTCTGAAACAATGAATATCCACAGCCCCCAATGAGTCCCCCCAAAATTGGCATTCCCTCATCCACCCCCCCCCCCCCCCCCCCCCCCCCCCCCCCTCCATTCTTTCAATCCTAGAAACGCCCCTGATACAGAGGGAGAAAGAGGGAGACGGGTGGAAGGCTGACCAGACACACCCCAACCAGAGACGCGCAGGCGCACTCCAGCTGCGCCAGGGGAACATCAATATCTGTCCACAGCGCGTAAACAGCGCGGGTCACAACCCGCCTGGATTAAACAACGATGACGCGCTGCGCGTCCACGATCGCCACTGTGTCTGACCTCCAACCATGACCTTCAAACCAGCATACCGCTGCCATTACCGCATTACGGAGGGCATTTATTAATGTCAAACGAGCTAAAGCACAGTGGAACACAAAATCCTGGATAAATTATACCTTCTCTTTGGAAAAAATCGTTTTGTTTCCAAGTGGTTGACAGCAGCTGTTTGTGTATGTAATGATAAGCATATCCAGATAGAGGCCCAGCTATCCACTGTTTGCGTTCAGTGATTAAGAAAATAAATAGGCAAGATGACTTATCTGTTTTTACTGATGCTCTTTGTTACAGTTCAAGCATTGCTCGGAGAGTTTGAAGGAATTGGAGATAAGAACATTAGGGTCATGGACGAAGGTTTTGCTCGTGGGTCAACAGCAAAACAAGATCATTAAAGAATCCCACTTTGAACACAACAATGCAGAGTATCATGCACGACAGTATTATATTTTATTTACATAAACATCTGGAAAAATACACAACTTTCTCACCTGCGCTTCCATGTGAGCCCTGCTGGACCTACTGTAACCTTACTGGAAAATGACAGCGTTATGGCGTTGGAAGGTTATTAAAAAAAAACTAATATACAAAAGATTCAGTCTGTTTTGTCTTTGAACCGGCAAAGAACAACATCTGGTGGCTTTTTTTAAATAATAAACAAAAACGGTGTCTCTTTTACGGCAACGCACGAGAGAGTGCAAGCGCTCCCTCGATTATTCCCACTCGGTGACGCGCACGTGCCTCGGTCCCCGTGTGTGTGTGTCCTGTAGAGCAGAAGCGTGTGTGGCATCAGGACGCGGTTCCACACAGCCGCGTGGCGTTGAGCATCTCCTTCAGGTCGTTCTCCGGTTTCCCCGCGACCATGAAAGGCCACGTCTGGAAGAACAGAAACAGGGGCCAGGGGCCACTTTAGAGTCTGCATGCTTCAACACATCTGAAGGATGGGAGCTGCTCGCAATTATTATTTTACAGCAAGGATGGCATAATCGAGTTATTTATTGCGTTTAGATTAGATTAGATATACTTTATTAATCCCACAACGGGGAAATGTACTTGCTACAGCAGCAGAATAAAAGTAGAAAAGGCAAAAACAAATACAGATAATAAATACATTAAAATAAAATACAAATGTGTGGAATGGCTGCAGTTATACCATTAAAATGTATACAACAATTTGTATAAAGAGGTTTGCTAATTCATATGGTAAAAGTATAATTGTTATTGCAATACAACATATTGTATTGTATAATGATATGGGCTATATGTTTGGTTTTAAGCACGCTTGTTGGGCCTACTGTTTTAAATAGCAGTAGGCCTAGTGAAATTGTAGGCTTGTGTTTTAACCAATGGAAACGTATGAAGATAAAGCCAATTGGCCACTGACAGAATAACAGCTCTGATTTAAAGCTGTACAGCGTCCACTTGCATTTTACCTTGTTAAAGGATCTTAATGGTTTTAATTAATTAATTCTGGCCTATTTACATGCAAACGTGGATTAATATGCACTCTCCCTGAAATAAATAAATAAAATAACCCTTACCAGGTTGACTGGGTGAATATATCCCTTCTCGTACTTGTCGTTGGCCAGAATCTGCCGCAGGTGCTGGATGTAGCTGGAGGCCAGCCGCAGCGTGTCCAGTTTGGACAGCTTGGTGTCCGCGGGCACCCAGGGCAAGGTGGTCTTCAGCCGGGAGAAAGCCTTGGACAGCACGCGCATCCTCGCGCGTTCCCGCGCGTTAGCGGCGTTCCTCTGCACGTGCTTGCCCTCCTGTTGCCCAGCGCCGCTGCGCGTCGTCGTCTTGCGCGCAGACGTCTTCCTCCTCTTCTTCCCAGGACCTTCATCATCATCGGCCCCCCCGTCGTGCACCGAGCCCCCCTCGCAGTTGGAGCTCTCCTCCGCACTCTCATTCGAGGAGCCGAACTTCAGGATGCCGTCCAGGAGCTCGTCGTCGACGTCGCTGAGGGACCCCGTGGACATGATCTCTCCGTGGGTGCGCGCGGCTTCACACCATGCGGGATGGCGCGCGGACAGATGAACGGGAGGCGATGCGTGACCTCGCCGGTGGGCCTCGCTGAGAATGTTTCCTATACTGCAGGTGAAGGATGAGGGAGATACTGCAAGCAGAGCCGGGAGGGATCTGGCCATTTATCTCCTGTGACCAGGGGGGCGTGACCGTGGGAGGAGACCACGAGGAGACGCTCCTGCAAAGATCCTCTGGATGTAAACACTTGCAGTCTTTTTGGGGAAATGTTCATGAAGATCTGCAACAGACATAACGAGTGAGTGCAAAACAACTCCATAAGTATCTCACCCCATCATACAAAAAACAATGAAACAGCATCATTTTGTTACATAAGCCTACCACGTCTCTTAATACACCATTATTCATGTTTAGGGAATACATTATATTATTTAAAACATTCAGTCTTTGTCAATAATGGCCATAATGATAATCACTTATACTTATTAACTCTTAAGTTGAACACTTTACACATGAACTTTGGGGACGCTCAGAAAGGCCTACAACTGGAAAACTTCATGCACACCAAGTTTATGCGAAGATGGGTTCACTTCACAAATTCCTTGAAATACATAGCAATTTAGGGGGGGTTGATTAATTTGATAATTGCGAAATATTTCGATTATATATGCCTATTGAATTAATCGAATTTAGAATTTGGTTGCAAATAATTTAACCGGGTAAAGTCATGGGCAGAGATATATTTACCGTTTTGATAATTTAGCCTATAGGCTACACGTTAATTTGATTAAAAGTTATACGAATGGTATAGTAATACTAAGATCACTAATTGTTAACGAAAAAAGTAACGAAAAAGTAACGAAAAAAGTCCTTCATGTCAACTTCGATGCATTGAAACGATTCAACCAACCAAATACGTAATTCGACTTTTTGTAGATTTGACCCCATCTCTTTTTTTCCCCGGGTCATTACACGTTGCCCGCTAATGGAATGAAGCGCGAGGGAACGTGGGGGCGTCCAGTCTCGTGTGGCACGCTGGCGCCTCCGTCCCCTCGGATGTAATGGATACCGGGCATCCCCTCCAAACACCGTTTGCCCTTCGACATCATTCCTCACCGATGCCCCCAAATCCACTAAGTACCCACCCAAAACAATAGGCCTCTCAGGGAGCGCGGAAATTCCGTGTGTGTGCGTGTGCGCGTGTGTTTGAGTGGCTGGGGGGTGGGGGGTGGGGGGGGATTTCACCCATAAGGATACTACACACAATCCAGTTCATCCTTTTCTATGTCAGCAACTTTGTTTCGTAAAGAATCAGCTATCCCCTTAAATAATCTGTTTAATAGGCTTTTGTCTTCCTCACCCACACTGCAAACGAATAAGAGCATGTGCCTGTATGAATGCATGGAGGGAGAGGAGGAGGAGAGAGGGAGCAGCTTTGAAGGAGATCTCCTGAAGGCAAGAACAGGAAAACGATGTAAAGAGAGGAGGAAGAGGAGGGGAGAGGGAGGGAGGGAGGGGTGAGTGGGGGTTCACAAGCCAGTGGGGGAGACGGAATGGAGAGAGGGAAGAAGCGGGAGACTTGGTGACAACGCGTAAGATAGGGAAGGAACGAGTGGGGGTGGGTCGAGGGGGAGAGGATAAGGCACACTGTAAGGGGATGGATGGGGGGAACATGAGTGTGTATAACCTTCGGTTATAGCAACACAAGGGAGACAAGGAGAGAGAGGGAGACAGAGAGGGAGAGAGAGGAGGGGGAGGACAGTGAGGAGGGAGGGCAGAGGCATATCTCCTGGGTGGGCTGGGAATCAAAGCACTTAGCCCAGAGGAATAATAGAGCATGGTAGATTGATGATCACCTCAGCGATGGATCCAGATGAACTGGGGAGAGAGAGAAGAGAGAGAGAGAGAAGAGACTGAAATAGCACAGGAAGGCTCCTTCTGTTCTCTCTCTTTCTCTCTCCCTCTCTCTATCTCTCCCTTTCTCTCTGTCTCTCTCTGTCTCTCTCCCTCTTTTTGTCTTTTTCTCCCCCTCTCTGTCTCTCTGCCCCCTCCTCTCTGTCTCTCTCTCCCCTCCTCTCTCCCTCTCTCCGTCTTTCTCTCTTGCTCTCCCCCACCCTCTCTCTCTCCCTCTTCCTCTCTCCATCTCTCTCCCCCTCTCCCTCTCTCCCTCCCTCTCTCTCCCTCATGTTGCTATAACCGGAGATCCCACAGTACTCTCCTTGAATCCTGTCACAGTGGAGCCAACATGAGAGCATCAAATCCGGCACCGCTAAAATCTCACGCTGCATCCTGATAGGAGAACCCAGAGAACCATGCTCCCATCGCCCTTGGTTCACACGGCTATGGTGACACAGTGGAACAGGTGGGGGTGGGGGGGAAGAGAGGGAAGAGAGATGAAGTAGAGAAAGAGGGGGTTGATGTGGGTCTCCCGAAAGCCACGGTGGGATCGTCCGCTAATTGGCTGCTCGGGGGTCAGAGGTCAGGCAGGTTCTGTGATGTCACCAGGAAGGATTCCAGATGGGCCACTCGGGCCCACCGAGGGGGAGGGACACCCGAAGCCCAGGGAGCCCAGGGTCATTACCGTCACACACATACACACACACAAACCCACAAAGACTCACACAGACACACACACAGACACACACACACAAAGACTCACACAGACACACACACAGACACACACACACAAAGACTCACACAGACACACACACAGAAACACACACAGACACACACACACAAAGACTCACACAGACACACACACAGAAACACACACAGACACACACACACTAACACTCACACAGACACACACACACACACACAAAGACTCACACAGACACACACACAGAGAAACACACAGACACACACACACAAAGACACACACACACACATAAACTCACACAGACACACACACACACAAAGTTGAAAAGGACTGTTTACTCGACCAAGAGTCATTGAGAGAGAAAAATGGAGAGGAAAAAAGCAAGAACACATTGAGAAATAAGAGAGAATTATGGCCGATGTTTGCAGGGAACATGTCACATGTAAACATGGCGTGCTGATCCTGCTGTAAAGGGACATCCGGTGTCAGAGATCCTTCTGAATATGATGAATCCACATGACATGCAGGGTCAACAACATGCTGCATCACTGTTAGGGAGTCCCACTTGGATGGCCTCTGGAATGGAATGTGTGTGTGTGAGTGTTGGGCTTTCAAATGTGTGTTAGAGATCATAACGCGTGTGTTTGAACCTACAGTGGGTGTTTGTGTGTAGGTGTGTGTGTGTGTGGTGTGTGTAGGTGTGTGTGTGTGGTGTGTGTAGGTGTGTGTGTGTGGTGTGTGTAGGTGCGTGCCAGTAACGGGTCTGAGCCTTAGTGTGTGTTGGCTGAAGTGGAAGCCACCGGCTTCTGTAAATCCTCCCTTGGGATTGGCTGGCTGTCCCTTTCCATCACCTCAGGGACCAATCAGAGGGTAGAACTGCCGTTCTGTTTTGACTAAAGAGGAAGAGGAGTGTCACAGGGGACGGCCGACACTGAGAAGAGCTGTCACTGAACGTGGAGAGGACGCCTGGGAACATGTAGAGGTTTACACCATCAGTAACACACACACACAAACACACACACACACACACACACACACACAGAGGCACACACAGAAGATGACAGTTGAAGGGTGTAACCGAAGCCACCCTGGTGGTCAAGTGGTGTGTCGGAAGTTAGGGAGATGAGATACAGCTGCAGCAGTGTGTGTGTGTGTGTGTGTTTGTGTGTGTGTGTCCATGTGTCCTCTCCCCGAGAACAAAGTTGCCGTCTGTCATCATATTGTCCATTACACAAACCCTGAGGAGGCTGCCACTGTGCAACCAACAATCTCCAGAAGCATCCAGCAGAGTGGAACAGTTCTAGAAGGTTCCTTTCTGCTTACCACAGAACAGAGTCCTTTTAAGGAACGATTCTGCACAATACGGAAACAGTAGGTGGTTAAGGGGTGAGCGTGTCGGGTTAGTAATCAGAAGGTCCATGGTTCGAACTCCGGGGCTGTGCCATCATGACGTTGCCTCAGGGGGGAATGTCCCTGTACTTACTGTGAGTCGCTCTGGATAAGAGCGTCGGCTAAATGACTCAAATGAAAATGCAACAACATGATAACTTTGCTTCAGGCACATCAACTCACTTCCTAAATACCCTGCATGGCCACAAAATGAAACACATCTGCTTGGAAATACTGCAATCTGAATGGCTCTCTGTCAATAAACAACTCCAGCTAGCTCACTTAAGATCAGAGGGTTACCGGCGGGTAATAAAGGCAGCTAGTTTTATTTGAAGTTTGATTCTACACAGACTTGGTTTGATAGCTCATGCCATCTTCATGCGCGGGATGCTAATGTTGATGCTAATGCTAACTGTTAGAGCAGCACACACTGATGGATTGGTTGAAACGTGTTAGCTGTGCCCTTCAGACCTCGTACAGACGAGCTTGATTGCAGTATACAGCCATCACGCCTGTAGTAGTTGCTATGTAGCAGTAGCATGGTAGCTTTGGTCTGCTGTAATACTGCATCTTGTGCATCACAAACAGCTGGTTCGTGCATCAGTTCAGTTAAGGTTGTGGTCAGTTTCATTTCTATTTAAGGGTTTTCATAAAACCAATGTACCATATTCGTTTTCTGTTTGTTTGCTTTTCCTTTAAGTCTACCGAGAAGAGAACATGTGTGAGTTTGTCCCAGTGTGTGTGTGTGTGTGTGTGTGTGTATGCGTGTGTGTGTGTTGTGGGAGATGGGAGACAGGGGACTGTGGATCAGGGTCTGGTCTCTGTCACTGTGACTGAGACGACCATCTATAAACACTGCTCTTAGAAGAGACCCTACCCCAATACACTGTCACACTCACACACACACACACACACACACACACTCACACACACACACATGCCAGCCCCTAACCCAAAGGCAGGACCGGCACCCCCCCACCCCCCCTCCTCCTCTGCAGAGGCCAAAACACTCGCCACCCATCTGTACCCCCCCCCCCCCCCCCCCCCACACACACACACACACACACACACACACACACCGGAGGCCTCTGAGCCCCCTAAACCTCCCCTCCCCTAAACATCCTATAGTCCCAAGCTTCAAACACAAACACACATTCTGGAATCTTCCGCACCACATCAGAAGGTAGACTTGCGCTGTTCCACGTGTGTGTCGTCCGCTGTCTATCTTCTAAAAGAACAACAACATCCAATGGAGGCCAGAGCGCCGCTGCATTAAACTGGAGCTGTGATGAACTCCGTGCATCAGCTTCACCTCAGCTCATTTATTTATAGACACACATCGCTATGGAAACCCTTTCAAAGTGTGTTTGGTTGTAGGAGCCTGCATCTTCACCCAGCAGGCTTTGGAACACCGGCCTTCCCGGTTCCTCACACCTGATCACTCATTGTCATGGAAACGGAGACGGTGGCGACAGACGGGTGGGATAAACGACGCCGAGCTCTGATTGGTTGGATCAGATTCCACGCTTTGATCCCCCCCCCCTTTACTCAGACAGTGTGAGATCTGGTGTCAGGTGCGTGTGCGGCTGGGTTTATCGCAGCGTGTGCTCGTGTGTGTGTGTGTGTAGGTGTGTGTAGGTGTGTGTGTGTGTAGGTGTGTGTGTGTGTGTGTGTGTGTGTGTGAGGGTTCAACGGTTGTCGGTCCATCCATTTGTATTTAGGAGATTTCGCCATCTTGAAATCCACTACTGAGAAACATGTCTTGAGGAAGTTAGGCCTTAATATACTAACTAATATATTCTGCTTATACTAACTGTTTCACACTTCTGGTTGGATGCTAACTGTATTTCGTTACCCTGTACTTAATAAAGTTGAATCTAATCTTAATTACCTCAACAAAGCCAAACTGTCTGCCTTAGCTCAAGCGCTACATGAAACCTCTCCTCTTCATTTCTCTCTGCAGATGAAATGATCTCACCTCATCGTGTCTGCTTAGTCATACCGAACTGTCAGGGCTGACCCACACACGCAAACTTTATCTAGAATATTCTGCGGTTTTCCCTTGTAATTAGCTCATGGTGCACAGGGAGAGAGATAGTACAATCGGACCCCAGGAAGTCGTGATAGGGGCCGGTCCCTGAACGATCCCCCTACGCGCGAACACACACCCTCGGCCCCGGGCGCGCAACGCACCCACGCCGAATCCTGGACTGACCAGCGATGGCGTGCGTGGGGGCGTTCTGACGCTTGTCTGCACGCGCACGCTCCTGGCTCCAGCCTGATAAAGCCTCGGAACATCCCGATACGCCCGGCCTGCAGCAGCCAGGCCCCGCAGATACCCAGGGACGTGTTGACTGGATCGTACCCAGGCTGAAGAGCGCTCATCCAGGAGGGAGGACGTTAGACATGTCCCCTCAGCCTGCCTCCCCTCTCCGGCCGCTAGCCTCCCCTTGGGCCTCTCGGGGGACCCTCGCCCAGGCTGCGGAGCCTCCTCCCCAGGCTACTCCTCTGCCGGTACTCCCCCTCACACTCTGGAGGATGGGCCAGTCAGAAGGGGCCCGCGAGGCAAGAGGGAGGCTCCCAGAACAAACAAGGAGAAGGTTTGTTCATGCCGTAAGCAGGCATGCCGCTGTTTATTTGAGACGCGGATCACAGAGTGAAGGGAGAGAGCAGCTTTAACCTGTATTCCTGTCCTCCACTGTACAGCTGCATAGAGGTCCATGCAGAAACACACTGAGAGGCTGGGATGCTTACCACCGAGCAGGGGTTAATGAGGGAGGTGTGCGTGCGAGTGTTTCGGGGTGTGCGAGCGTCTTAGTGGACAGGGCTCTGACCCCCGACCCCTCTCCCGGGAGTTAAACCCAATCCGTCTGAGGTGTGTGCGCCTGTTTGTCTTGTCCGTCCCGCGAGACAGAACCTGCCGGAAAAAAACAGGAAACAGCCCCGGAGATGCGAACTGGGATAAGTGTGAGTGTGTGTGTGAGTGTGTGTGTGTGTGTGTGTGTGTGTGTGTGTGTGTGTGTGTGAGGGAGCTAGATGAGGAGATAGTCCAGTCGAGGTCATCTGAGTGAACGGGGTGTGGAAGTTCAGCTCCCGGGGTGAGATTAGCTCGCCTCACGTTCGTCAGTCGCTACACTCTTCAGCCTCCCTCCCTCCCTCCCTCCAACCAACCCCCACCCCTCACACACACAAACACACACACACCCGTACACACACACACACACACCCCTTCATCCTCATCCCCTAACACTCTAGAACCCCAAGACCCCAAGAAGGATTAGAAACAAGTGCATGTGAGACCAAATGATATGTCTATCTGTGTGTGTGCCTGTGTGTGTGTGTGTGCCTGTGTGTGTCTGTGTGTGTGTGCCTGTGTGTGTCTGTTTGTGTGTGTGCCTGTGAGTGTGTGTGTGTGTGTGTGTGCCTGTGTGTGTGTGTGTGTGTGCGTGTGTAACCCAAACCCCTATAGGGACTGCTGGACAGGTCCACTTAGCTGTGTTTGAGAGGAGGAGCAGAGTGCCACCACAGTGCACTGCATAATTACAAACAGCTGTGTGTTGATTCATCATTGCTCCACGACACATTCTATCATGAGCGGATTCAAAAGGGTGAATACGCCATTTAAAACAGGGAAACATGCAGCCGCACATATTTTCCACATGACACCGAGGCTAATTCGTTTTATTTGACCGTTTTCTGCTGTTCGTTTTGAAAAGTTTATGTCCAGTCAAACCAGGGAGAAAGGGTCTCACTTACTTTACAGGTAATACATCATTATGTATAAGCATGTTGACACTCAAAGGATTAGAGTGTGCGTGTGTGTGCGTGCGTGGGTGTACTTTTGGTGGTCAAGCGTTGCTGTATCTGGTAGCTGTTGGTTAAGACTTATCACTATGTGTGATTGGCCTGGTATTTCCTATAAAGCCTCTCCTTCAATGCCCCTCTCTGCCCCTCTCTCCCTCTCTCTCTCTCTCTCTCTCTCTCTCCCTCTCTCTCTCTCTCTCCCTCCCTCTCTCTTCCTCTCTCTCTCTCTCCCTCCCTCTCTCTCCCTCCCTCTCTCTTCCTCTCTCTCTCTCTCTCTCCCTCCCTCCCTCTCTCTCCCTCCCTCTCTCTTCCTCTTTCTCTCTCTCTCTCCCTCCCTCTCTCTCTCTCTCTCTCCCTCTCTCTCTCTCTCTCTCTCTCCCTCTCTCTTCCTCTCTCTCTCTCTCTCCCTCCCTCTCTCTCTCTCTCTCTCTCCCTCTCTCTCTCTCTCTCTCTCTCTCTCTCTCTCCCTCCCTCTATCTCTCTCTCTCTCTCTCTGCTCTCTCTCTCTCCCTTCTCTCTGTCTCTCTCTGCCTCTCCCTCCCTTAACACGCAGACATGCACGCACACACACATACTCAGAGACACACACTCGGACATACGAACACAAGCACACAGACACAGTGAGGAGGCAGAGGCCCCACCTTGTAGAGAGGTGTGTGGGCTCGCTGTGCAGAGCTCTTGTTTGTGGGCTTGGAGATCGGCCATGTTTGTTAGGTGGCAGCAAGCTGCATCCCAAGAGAGAAAAAGGTGCGTTTGAACATGCTTATTAAGTGTCTCCTATTTCCTATTCTAAGAAATTATTAAGGGTTTCCAATTTCCATGTAGTCATTTAGCAGACACTCTTATCCAGAGCAACTTACAGTAAGTACAGGGACATTCCCCTGAGGCAAGTAGGGTGAAGTGCCTTGCTCAAGGACACAACTTCCAAGTTGGCATAGCCAGGGTTTGAACCCAGAGACCTTCCGGTTACTAGCCCAACCCCCTCACCGCTCAGCCACCTGACTATTTCTTCATAATTCTCCATAGATAAACAGTCTCCTCGCTCTCAGCCTCCGCCCAGTTAGAAAGGACAGCTCCTGTAATGAGTCTTAACGAGTGAACGCTGCGTCACGGCTAACAAGGCCGGATGCTAACGCCTGGCTCGCTGACTCACTGGGAACTACCAGAAGGTTCCAGGTGGGCTACATGCGTCCAAGTACACTTTATCCCCCCCGATCCATCATCCTCCCCCCCCCCACCCCCACCTCTCCGTGTCTCTCCGTCCGTAGACGAAACGTCCATCACCTAAATGGACCGCCTTATCTTCCAAGCCTGGCGTTTAATTAAAGATAATAAACCGAGAAGATCGTTTCTCTCTTCAAGCGTTCGCCCGGTTCACCCATCACGCCCACGCACACACACACGTGCTCCCTCACGTTTTCCCAGCACACCCACACGCGTGTGCGCGCGCACCTCTTCGTCGCACAGCACTCGCTCCAGTGGAAACGCAGACCTGTGGACCCTCTCTGTCTTCCTCGCTCTTGTAAACACGAGTGCGTCCAGCCAGCTTTTAAAGAGCGGGGGTTCCTGGGTTCTGAAACCGACGCGCACGTACGCACCGCGCACGCACACACAGACACACACAAACATTGGTCCCTGCGCGTGTGTCTGTACTGAAGCTCCTCATCTGTCTTCTCCCCACGCCTTAAACACAGGTGGCGAGGATGTCTAAAGATGAGAACGCTTTGGGGTTTCTCACAAACACGTTTACGCTCACGTCAGTGTTTTCCATTGTCTGCCAGCGAGCCCAGTGAGAACGTGGAAGTTGTTTACCACAGTCAGTGTCTCGTGTACAGAGTGCCCCTGGGACATTTATGGAGGCAGAAGATTTAAACGAGTTCGTTTTTTTGGGGCTCCATTAGGCCTGAATGGTCATAGGAGGCTGATGAAATGGGATAGTCCTGGTGTTCTTTTTGTCCCCCTCTCCCTCTCTCTCTCTCCTCTGTCTTTCTCGCTCCTCTCTCTTTCTCTCTGTCTCTCTTTCTCTCGCTCCTCACTCTCGTTTCTCTCTTTCTCTCTCCATCCTCTCTCTTTCTCCCTCTTCCTCTCACTCCTCTCTCTTTTTCTCTCTCTCTCTTTCCCTCGCTCCTCACTCTCTCGTTTCTCTCTCTTTCTCTCTCCATCCTCTCTCTTTCTCGCTCCTCTCTCTCGCTCTGTCTCTCGCTCCTCTATCTCTCTCTGTCTTTCTCTCTCTCGTTCCTCTCTCTCTCCTCTCTCTTTCTCTCTCTCTCTCTCTCTCTCTCTCTCTCACACAGACACACAGGGTTTTTATTTATCCCTAACCATAACATAGCAGGAGATAATGGCCGATGGGAAGATCGTAAAAATAGCCTGGCACAGGTTTGTTTGTGTAAGGCCCTTCCAGCTCTCCCTCTCCTTCACACCCCTCTCTTCCTCGCCTGGACATGTGGACTACCCCACCGCCCGACTGGGGACGTTTAATCCCACTCTGGATCGCCCCGCTCCTTCTCCTTCCTGTCGGGTCACCCCTTTCATGTTCCCCATGCAGACTCCTCCCGTCGTTATCTCTCCACGTATCCCCTGCGCTTGTCCCCCCCCCCCACCCCCCCAGCAGTCGCCCGCCTGTTCCGCCGTTCCACCGCGCTCTCTCTCGCTCTCGCACGATTCACACGAGCGAACTCTTCGTTTTCGGGGGGAAAAGGAGGGTTCTCCTTTCCTGCGGTAGGTAAACACGATACGGGGGAAGGAAAACAAGCTTCAGCAGGGAAGGTTTTCTTACACAACAGTGTCCCCTAAGTGTCTTCACCTCGCACATGACATATTTGGTTTGGAGGATCATGAGTAGTGCTATCAACAAACGTCGTATTTTCCCTCCAAACTCGCCTTTGGTCCTCTGTTCGTTAAAAACAGCTTATCTAAATAAGGGAAACGGAGAAGGAGGCATGACAACCAGAGGAAAGAATACAGCATACATCATTCCACATTTGGGAGTCTTGAAGTCAAAAGGGGCCAAGGACCAGAGCATGTACAGTTATGTACTGGATTCAGTTGGCTGAGATCTGCTCCGTGTGTGTGGGCGTGTGTGAGTGTGTGTGTGTGTGTGTGTGTGTGGGCGTGCGTGTGTGTGTGTGTGTGTGTGGGCGTGTGTGTGTGGGCGTGTGTTTGGGTAGGAGGTTAGCGTTTGGGGTTAGTGAAAAATGGATTTTGAATGGGACTGAATTGTGTGCTGCGTGTGGGGAACCTTCTAGAACAGGGGTGGGCAATTCCGGTCCTCGAGGGCCGCTGTCCTGAAGGTTCTAGATGTTTCCCTGCTCCAGCACACCTGATTCAATTGATGGGTCATTATCAGGCTTCCAAAGAGCTTGATAACAACCCGTTCATTTGAATCAAGTGTGCTGGAGCAGGGAAACATCTAGAACCTTCAGGACAGCGGCCCTCGAGGACCGGACCCCTGTTCTAGGTGAAGTAACCCTCCTGTTCTCCATCCCAACTCCGGTAATCACACTGTGTCACTAGTCAGGTGGCTCAGCGGTGAAGGTGTTGGGCTAGCGATCGTAAGGTTGCGAGTTTGATTCCCGTCTGTGGCTACATGACGTTGTGTCCTTGGGCAAGGCACTTCACTCTACTTGCCTCATGGGGGAATGTCCCTGTACTTGCTGTAAGTCCCTCTGGATAAAAGCGTCTGCTGAATGACTAAATGTGGATGTAATCTCTTCAACATCGACGATTCTTAGTCCAGCTGGGACCTTCTCAGTCTCACCTGAGAGATGGGAAACGAAGTCCGAAACCAGCGTCAGATGTTCCCAGACAGTCATGTCATGCCTGGACTCGGTGAACTCCGAGGCAGGATATTACCCGCAGTAAAAACCCCGACGCGCCGTCGTCACATGCGGACCGGCCAATGTTTCATCTACCACGGCCGAGGTCAGAGGTACGCTGTATCTGACGCGGCTTCATCGGTTTGGAGTTTAACGACTTCCTGTTGGGGGAGAGATTCCGCTTCCTGGGAGTCTTTCACCTCCCACCTCCTCTCCTCCAGCCCCCCCCCCCCCCCCCCCCCCCCCCCCCTCTCCGTCTGGACTCTGAGATGGGGTTACTAATGATCGAGGATTGCGATGGAAGCTTTTTTTCCGAGAAGCTTTTTTTTCTTCCCCCAAACGCCCCTGGCCCTTGGCTGACTCCCCTGAGGAGACCGTTTGTTTAGAGATGAGAACTTGCACGTGTTTTTCGCTTGCATGCTCGCCGCAAACATGGACTAACCTTAGAGCATGTATTCTGACCGTTCTGAACGAGACAAACATAGGAACAGAGATAGATATGGAAGGGGGGGAGGGGGGGAGTACTGCCCAAGCCTTCCCCAAAAGCCCACCCCTCTGTCGGGCACAGCTCTCCACACCCACCAGCCTCCCTCACACATCTCACCCTTCCTCCGACACCCCAAAACATCCTTCTATGTCAACACCCCCCACCACCCCCCCACCCTCTCTGACCCTCCCACCCCCTAATCCCCCCTCCGCCCGCCTCTAATCCCACACCCTCTCTAACCCCCCCCCTCTCTAATCCTCCCACCCACTCCAACTCCCCCACCCCCCCGCCCCACCCACTTTTTGTAAGAACTCGAGAAAGCACAACAGAGCTCAGACCAATGCATCTATACACACACGCACACACACACGCACACACACACACCCTGTTGGCATGTCAGAGGCTACCCAGCCGTGTAATTGGAGTGTGATCTGATAAGACCCCCCCCTCTTTCGGACAGCGGCCCCCGTAACACTGACACCACCCTACAAAGTACCAGCGCAGACATGGGATCTCACAGTTAGATGAAACCAGGGGTTTCCCATCCTGGTCCTCAGGGGCCACTGTCCAGAAGGTTTTAGATGGGATTTATCCTTGAGGGTTTAGGTTGGTTGAGGGGCAGTTTTATGGGCATATGTGAAGCCCTCTGTGACATTGCTTGTAAAAAGGGCTATACAAATAAATGTTGATTTGATTTGATTTTCCCCTGCTCCAGCACACCTGCTTCTAATGGATGGGTCATTATCAAACTCAGAGAAACATCTAAAACCGTCAGGACAGTGGTCCTCGGGGACCAGGATTGGACACCCCTGGTCTACGCCAACTTCTCCATTCGTACTTGAGTTCCTCTTCGCTCTGTGCGCCCCCCCCACCCCCCCCACCCCCCCAACCCCCTGAACAGAGAGGGTGTGAAGTCAGGTCTGGCGTGGCCGTGCAGGACCGTGCGCACATGAGGGTGTCCTCACATGCAGCCCAGCCTAAACACAGCGCAGGCCGCAGGGAAACCCCACAACAGCAGGCCAGGTGTGTTGATGTTAGATCCGTAAATCTGGCCCTGAAAGCAGCGTTCCTGTTGCCTCTCTGGTCCGGACCGGGGACCTGGGCGGGGGGGGGGAGGGGGGAGGCCTGTGCGACTGTGGAGATCCGCGGCTCCGTTTGATCCTGCGCTCCTCAGCAGAGAGACAGGCCTGGGGAGAGACGGTCGGAGGAGGGGAGTCCGCGTGTGTGTGGGTGTTCGACATGGGAGTGACTGGGCTGGGGGGGAGGGGGGGTGGGGGGGTCGTGCCTGAGTGTCTGGGGAGGCCTAAGCACCTGTGAGCGCGCACGAGCGTCTGCGAAGGTTCCCCCGCTCCGGTGAGAGCGTGCACGAGCGTCTGCGAAGGTTCCCCCGCTCCGGTGAAAGCGTGCACGAGCGTCGACGAAGTCTATCGCTCTCGCGAGCGTACACGAGCGCCTCGGCAGATTCCAGTGAGCGTGCACGAGCATCAGATTCCTGCGCTGGCGGGAGCGGACGTGAGCCGCGCTGTGCTCCAGGGCTGTGCTCCAGGTCTGTGCTCCATGCCTGTGCTCCAGCCCTGTGCTCCAGGCACTGTGCTCCAGCCCTGTGCTCCAGTCCTGTGCTCCAGGCGCTGTGCTCCAGGGCTGTGCTCCACGCCTGTGCTTCAGGCTTGTGCTCCAGCCCTGTGCTCCAGGCCTGTGCTCCACGCCTGTGCTCCACGCCTGTGCTCCAGCCCTGTGCTCCAGCCCTGTGCTCCAGGGCTGTGCTCCAGGCCTGTGCTCCATGCCTGTGCTCAAGCCCTGTGCTCCAGCCCTGTGCTCCAGCCCTGTGCTCCAGCCCTGTGCTCCACGCCTGTGCTCCAGCCCTGTGCTCCAGCCCTGTGCTCCAGCCCTGTGCTCCACGCCTGTGCTCCAGCCCTGTGCTCCAGCCCTGTGCTCCAGCCCTGTGCTCCAGGGCTGTGCTCCAGCCCTGTGCTCCACGCCTGTGCTCCACGCCTGTGCTCCATGCCTGTGCTCAAGCCCTGTGCTCCAGCCCTGTGCTCCAGCCCTGTGCTCCAGTGACTGGGCTGTGTTAGAAGGGCTGATGTAAACAGGGCCAGTCTTTCCCACGTCTCTGTTTACAGTGGGAGCCCCCAGAGCAAGCGCACCAGACCCGCTGGGTTCCCTGCACACCACTCACACACCATCCATCTCTGTCCCTCGCTCACACACACACAGATAACACACACACACAGGGCGTAGGTGTGCGCTGAAGACGAGCGCGTCTCCCTTTGTTAAAAAAAAATTGGAAGAAATAAAATCTTCCTCCCTCTCTCCCTCCCGTTCAACTCGTTGTTTTCCTGTCTGTCCTTTAGTTCTTCTGTGTTTCTCGTCCGTCTTTCACTTTTTAATTATTTTTATGAACCTGCAAACCCACTCTCTCTCTCTCTCTCTCTCTCTCTGTCTATCCATCGCTGTCCTACGTTGTCAAGGATCCCCCAGACCCCACCCCCCACTTCCCCGATATCATGGTACGTGGCTGGGAGAAGATAAGAGCAGCCATTTCATTTGGGGAGATAGTTGGGGAAGTAGCCAGGAGACATTCTTGTACTCGCTGTGAGGTATATTATTATTATCATTGCTGCCTGCTTTCCTACAGGTACACTCTTACACGTTTGAGGTTCATGTTGTTTAATTTTAACCTGTTTAACCGAATGCTTTTGTGGCTCTTCTCTTTGGCACTTGTTTGGTTTCCCACGATGCCTCCTTCATAATCTGACTACCCACAATGTTTGGGGGCTATCTCGTTGTTATGATCAGTGACCGATGCTCTTTTGTAAAAGCTCTCTCTTGGAACTCGCTTTGGATATAAATCGTCTGCTAAATGAATCCCGTATTCATGTAGTCATATTTAGGAAATCATGAAAAACCTTTTGGGAAGCAGAAAGGGCTTGGATACACAGTCCAAACACTTTGCAGAGCAGTCAAAGAGAGCCTCTCTCTAGCACTTCAAGACCACAGATAAACTCCATCTTAAACTTTCCTTTTAACCAGGCCTGTGATCTACACGCAATGTAAACAGAAGACTGAGGTCTACATAAACACAGCTAGTCTACAGCCAATGCTGAGGTCGCCTCAGCAGCTACACTGCCACAGAAAGACGCTTCCAAAGAGCAAGATAGCAGAGACCTCAATCCAATATTGCATTTCAGGTTTTGTCGTTGTAGGATAACAGCGCGAGATTAGCATGGAGAACGGACATGTAAAAACCTTTGGGGTGAACCTTGGATTGGCCTTTTCGATTGTCATGAAACATGCCAAACAGGTCGTTTGAAGTCCAAATATTGAACGTCCTTCATGAAGCCTGGTGTTCAGCAGAAGCATAGCCTCAAACATCTTTCCTTGGACCACAACACAGGGTCAACTCTTTGTTATTTCAAATACTATGTATTCCTGCTGAGCAGGTACAAAAGCAGTGAACTTTCCTGGATTTTCCATATAACTCATTCAGCCTGTCTTATTTCTGGTAAACAAACTTGTGATATTGCAGTCAACATCAGGTCTCAACATCAGGTCTCAAACCACATGCATGTAGCGCACAAACGCACACACGTGCGCAATGACACGCTCGCCCGTGCACAAAGACCCACAAACACACACACACACACAAAAAAAGAAGAAAAGAATCCAGAGATGGGCTGGCTACTTCCTCTCAGAAACATCTCCGTCAGTCCTTAAGCACTCCCATCTGCGTGTTTACGCACTGCCCCTTCAGACCTGCTGGGAACGTCAGCATTGTTTCTCGGAGAGGGAGCGTCGGAGCGATGCGCAATCCAACAAACTGTAAACACACTCCCAAGAGCCCTGAGCGTGGCTCGCTCACACACACACACACACACACGCCCCCTGTGCCGTCGCTAGTGGTCTGATAGCTAACGTGCTCTAAATCTCAAGCTTTATAGTAAACATCTGGACACCGAGGAACAAGGCCCTCAATGCAGAAGAGATGTGATTTAGGGGGGGGGGGGGGGGGGGGGGCATGTTTGAGCAGGAAGAGCTCTCGGGGCTGCAGAGAGAGAGAGAGAGAGAGAAGATCTGGTCACCACTGAGGAACAGCATAACAACAGCACTGAATCACTGGGAAGGTATTCTGCTGTTTTGTTTGGGACGGTGCCAAGCGTGAGAAAGAACAGCGAGCGTACGTGTGTGGTATGGGGGGGGAAGGGGTGGGAAGGGGTGGGGGGGTGAGTACGTGCGCGCGCGCGTTTGCCAACATGACAACAGACAGGACCTGCGTGTGATGCTTACCAGCATATCTGGACAATAACACACTTTCTGAGACGTTCTGAATTTCACAAGACCCTCCTCCCGTGTCAAGACTGGAAGTCAGGAGGGCGGAAAGACCAGCAGGCGAACGCAGACCAGGTCCCTGTGGAAGTCTTGAAGACTGGACTGAAACTCCTCCGACATAAGAGTTCACGCAGTAAATTCATTCATGAGCCACGGAACCAGCTGGAGATCCTCTCATTGACGATAGCGTTTCCTCTTCCAGAATTCTCCTCCTCCTCCTTTCCCCCCCTGTAACTTGTCCAGCAAGCGCAACCCAGCACTTATGCCAGATGTGTCCCTGCAAAGCCATAACCATCCCACACCGCGTCCATGATGGCAGGGAGACAATAAACAATTAGAAGCCAGGAGATGTATACAACAATTCCTTTCCCTCAAGTGGGTGTCAAAATGCTAAGCCCATAAAGTGCACTGTTGGCAGGAAAGAGGCACAGACAGTAGGCTGGAATCAGCCAAACATACTTTATGGGGGGGGGGGATTTATCACTGGAAGTAAAGGCTTGTGACAAATCATATTCCAAAGACGGAATGTCGACCGTGCCAAGTTCCAATGCTGTATTAATTACTAATGACGTCATCTTTTTATACTCTGAAGGAGACTGAATAAGATTTGGACTCTGTGGTGCGAATCCGTGCTAGATATAAAGCTGATGACTTTTAATCAGTGCCGTAAGACAAATGACAGCAGTAGCCCACATAGCAGCAAAGTTTCACCTGGGGGGGGAATGGTGGTCATTTCCGAGGGGTCAAGGGTAAAGGTGAGGTTGAGATGTGTAGCTCAACAGCTTCGTGTCCATCCAGTGTGTCCTGATGCTGATGTCATACTTGTGCACAGTAGCGGCCCTGTTGGCAATTCAAAGGAGAGCGTTTGACCCTTTCCTGACCCCAGACTGGAGTTATTGGTTGGGTTTAGTAGGTTGAGTGTAGTAGGTTGGGTTTAAGAGTCAGGTGGCTCAGCAGGTTAAGGCGTTGGCCTCATGATCGGAAAGTTGTGAGTTCGATTCCGGGCTGTGGCTCTGTGATGTTGTGTCCTAGGGCAAGGCACATCACCCTACTTGCCTCAGGGAGATTGTCCCTGTACTTCCTTTAAGTTGCTTTGGATAAAAGCGTCTGCTGAATGAATATTTATTTATTAAAGATGATCTGCATCTTGTCAAAGGTCCTCCATACCTGCGGAGGGCAGAAAAGCGCCCGTCAGCATTAGTTTGGCCGCAAAGGGAAAAGCAGCCCAGGCTCCTCCCACCAGCAGCCCAGGCTCCTCCTACAAGCAGCCCAGGCTCCTCCCACCAGCCAGCCCGGGCTCCTCCCACCAGCCAGCCCAGGCTCCTCCTACAAGCAGCCCAGGCTCCTCCCACCAGCAGCCCATGCTCCTCCCACCAGACAGCCCCAGGCTCCTCCCACCAGCCAGCCCAGGCTCCTCCCACCAGCAGCCCAGGCTCCTCCCACATCCCCCGGTGTTCCTGGCTGCACAGCATCAACATCAGCACCGTCTGGCAGTGGGGAAACTACTTCAGGTTGCATTTTGGAGGATGTATATTGAGTCTTCAGTGCACACAGGTAAACAGAGTTAGGTCGCTAACAATTAACCGACATTATTGATTATTTAAGCCCCTGAAGCAGCTTTATAACCCGCTGTGTTTCCATGCATTGCTCTTTGTTATGATGCCGTTAGCTAACCGTGCTGTGCTAGCTAACGTTAGCTAACCTGGCTCCTTCACAGGAGGGGATATGGCGGCTCCATACTGACTATTAATCTTATTATTTATTTTTATTGTATTATTATTAATTTGCTACTGTTGGCACATTTAGTCACCGGTGTTCTGCTGGTTTATAGATGATGCTAGCTGCACGAGCTGCATGCTAACGTTAGCTCGCTGCTCGCTCAACAGGTTACCATGCCAACTGGTCTGCTAATTGTTTTTAAAAATACTTTGCAAATGAGTTAAGAGATAGTTTGAATTCCCCAAGTCATGTGCGCATTTTTTTTCAAATCGTAACAAAGTTACGCGAAGTGAGCACAAGGTTATTGAAGCGTTATTGAAGGCAGGATGGAGGATACTCGTTATGTCTCTGTTCATCAGCAGGTACAGTACCGGGGCATGTGCTCCTGTCAATAACGCTCACGTTGAACTGTATTCAGATCCTGATTTTCTTTTATTTTCAGCTTTAAAATAACAAGACAGAGGCCTTACTTTACACGTCCGACCATGGTCGCCTTCTAACAAGGTGCAGCAGTTGCGGAGTCGAACTGACAACCGTCTGCGGACCTCCGGACCGCCCGGTACAGCGAAAGGTATATTGGGTATCTCTGGTTTATATGTTATTATTGTAGATCAAATCATGCAAGGCTATTTAGATCTACATGATGACCAGTATACTGTATTTACTGGTGACAGTTAATCTGTGCACTTATCCAAAGAGACATTTTGCATCTAGTCTTTAATGAGTACTGGTAGGACGAGGGCTATTATGATCATGATGATTTGCCAAACAGTGGTGGTTATACACCACCTAACACAAACACACAGGTGATTAAAACCGAATGTTTACTTGCAGATCATTCAGACTGAATAGTACATGATCAGTGTTATTAATCGTACATTCTGCGCATGATGCTGTTGCATGGCGCTTGTAGAGTGTCTTCCTCCGTAGAGTTGGTCATGCATCTGTAAGACACGCCCCCCCCCCCCCCCTCCGTCCAGCGCTACCTATGGATTCCAGCGATGACCAGGCGCTGGATATCATTATCACCAACGTTGTGGCAACGTTCCGGACCAGGTGTCACCTTAACCTGCGAACCATTGCCCTGGAGGGGGTCAACGTTATCTACAAGCCGGAAGTAGGGGTGAGGAGACGAGTGTGTGTGTGTGAATGTGGTGTGTGTGTATGAGAGGTTAGGGAATCAGGCTGGTAATCATAATGTTGCCGGTTTGATTCCCAGCCGTGCACAATGATGTTGTGTCCTTGGGCGAGGCACTTCACCCTACTTGCCTCAGGGGGGAATGTCCCTGTACTTGCTGTTAAGTCACTCTGGATAAGAGCGTCTGCTAAATGACTCGATACATTTGAGTGTTTTTTAACTCTCATCTTTGGCTCGTGTTTAGAAAGTCCTGATGAAGCTCCGTAAGCCCAGGATCACTGCCTCGATCTGGTCCTCAGGGAAGATCATCTGCACCGGGGCCACCAGGTGAAGCAGCACCCCGCCGCTCTCCCCTCTCCTGTCGCTCTCTCTCCCGCCTGCCTTGTAACGCTCATCCGCTCTCTCTCTGTGTTGTTGCCTAGTGAGGACGAGTCAAAGGTTGGCGCCCGCAGGTTAGCACGCACGCTGCAAAAACTGGGCTTTAAGGTGAGGAAAAGCACGCTTGACGGAACGTGCTAGAAGTCACATGTCTGGTTTTGGAAGTTCAAGGTTGGATTTGACGTGTGTGTGTGTAGGTGCGGTTCTCCGACTACAAGGTAGTGAACGTGCTGGCGGTGTGCTCCATGCCTTTCTCCATCCGTCTCATCGACTTCACCAAAAACAATCGTCCCATTGCCAGGTAACGCACACTCCCTCCCAGCCTGGGGCATTGTGCTCCATAACAACACTGCAGCTTCACCAAGCCCGACAGGTTTAGTCAGTAAGCATCAACAGTGGAAAACATGAGCGTGTACAATGTGGAACATGCTGACTTAACACATTGGTGATGTCATACGGAGGACCTCTAGTGGTGAGAGATAGACATGTCTCAACAGTAGACGTAGATTCCATTCACTTATCAATAAAAAGGCCTTCCTAATCCCAACACCTCCCACTTAATAGCAGCGACAGGCGTCTTATTGCGAGGGTTTAGTGCTTGATAGCGTGCAGCTGCTGTGTGTTTTGAACGTGCGTTGAACGTCTGGGTTCTCAGTTACGAGCCGGAGCTCCACCCAGCCGCCACGTACAGGATCAAGCACCTGAAGGCCACGGTGCAGGTGTTCTCCACAGGAAGCCTTACAGTCACAGGTAACCCACACTCCCACCTGCTTTCTGCCAACCAGAAACGACACCAGGAAGTCCCTTAGTATTGTTGTTATTACCGATGACAGGCCCTCCAGGAATGTTGATATCACGCTGTTCCTCGCTCGGCACCGGGTTCCCTTCTCACGCAAGCCGAAGGCAACTTTGATAAAGAGCGAGTCTCTTTGGAAACAAGTCATGAGAACGTTCCTGAAACTTCTCTTGCTCCTCTCTCGTCCTTCTGCAGGACCAAATGTGCAGAGCGTGGCCACAGCTGTGGAGGAGATCTACCCGCTGCTGTTCGAGTGTCAGAGGCCCCTCCGGAAGTGAGGCGAGGGCGGGAAAGGGGGCCAGCCTCTTACCTTTTGTGGATTTCTTTCCATTTTTTCTTCGTTCCGTCCAGAAACGGCGACGACCGCGATTGGCTGGATTTGACTTGGAAACTCTTCCCCTCAAATTCACCGCCTCACGGCGCTTGCGTAGTAGTTGTCTTGACATCGTGGGGTTTGTGACACTTGGGGGGGGGGGGGGGGGGGGGGGGGGGGGGCTTTTAAACTTCCACCCCTGATCTCTGCTGCAGTCTCATGTCCATGTTGACCCCCCCCAGCAACAGCTGCATTGTCTTTTAGTCCAAACTTGTTGGCTAGGTCTCTGTCCGAAATCTCATTGAGGAATATTTTCCAATTTTTACCCTAATGTCACTTTTTTATTTTTATGCATGCCATGATAAATGGACTGCCCATCAGTCTTGGGTTTTGAGCGCAACGCTAGGTAAACCATCACCCAGACGCCATCTGTATTTTAATCACCATTTTCAACAAAAAAAAAACGCTTTTAACGTTTCGTTTTGGCCATGCTGAATACTGACATGCTTTGGTTCTAACAGTACGTTCTCCACCTGGCACTGTGGAACTCTGGTTCCGTCCCTGATTTAACCCGTCCACTGAGGTCTTTCTACTTCTTCCGGGAAGCATGATGGTTTGGCAGGAGTGTTAATTCGTCGGTTGTTTGATTTAGTCTTCATTTGTACTCGTACGGCTGAAGAAGGACTGGTATAATGTTAAGGCGAGGAGCGGCCACGGGAAGAAGACGACGATTTGATGACGTCTGGTTTGAGATGTTGAGGCAGTCCTACCCCTCGCTGGAGCAGCTCTACTGTCAGCTTCCTGTGTAGGCGTGGGGGAGGGGGGGGAGGGGCTCCGGTAAATAAACCTGTGAGACTTGAACGACCGTGTTCCACCGAGGAAGCGCGACGCTTCCGTTTGTGTCGAATGTTTCAAAACCTTTTTGTATTTTATAATTAAAAACAGAAACCCTAAATAAATGGAGGCTGTCGTAGACGTGCTTCATCTTGTGTTCTTTGGTCAGGGATGGAGGTGTGGCTTATTACTGCGTGCATGTGCCAGTCACGTGTGCGAGTGCCTTGCCCAAGGACACGACATCATGTAGCCGCAGCCGGGAATCGAACCCGCAACCTTCCAATCGCGAGCCCTAACCCCTTAACCTGCTGAGCCACCTGACTCCCCTACCTGTGCATCTGCCAGTGAACATCGAACCCGGGTCTGCTTACTCACTCCAATCAGACGCCATCTTATGTAACTGGTTTGGTAACAGTTTTAACGACTCACATCACTGATTGCCACATCTAAAAATACCACTTACCAACTGAACATAGTCACCAGTTCACCTCATACCCCAAGTAGGTGTGCCCATGTACAGGGAAAACCACAATTCATGTTCACCGAGTACCGTCTTGTTGGTGATTACATTTATTGAGTCATTCAGCAGACGCTCTTATCCAGTGCGACTTACAGCAAGTACAGGGACGTTCCCCCCCTGAGGCAAGTAGGGTGAAGTGCCTTGCCCAAGGACACAACGTCAGGTTGGCACAGCCAGTGTTTGAACCGGGGAACTTCTGGTTACTTGCCCGACTCCCTAACCGCTCAGCCACATGACGACCTGATTAACCTTGGTGCCCTCTCCGGGGGCCAGAATGACCTGAAACTATGCTTAACGCACACACAATGACACATTTTGATTGTATGCGCTTACATTTACATTTATTAATTTAGCAGACACTTTCATCCTTGACTGAACTCAAGACTAAACTAAATCTTACTGATCCATGTGTAGCATGGCTGCTCATTTCACTGCCCAACAGGTTACAAGGTAAGAATATAACTGACGTGCTTGATTTTAGGATTGAAAGTGGGGCCTTCTTGACCTGTTGGGACAGTCGGGAGTTGCAGAATAAGAGGTTAAAGGTGGCCAGTCAAGTACAACGCTTCTCCACACAGTGAAATCTTGATAAAAGGATCAGTTAGAATTCCTTGACGTGTTGGCATTCCCTGGATGAACCACTCCAGACCACCACTTCCATCCAACACCTGATGTACACTGTTATGGAGTCTGTTGGTTCAGCAGTTTTGATTCGTCTAAGGGAGGGGTCAGAGGTCACTTCGGTCATTCTGGAAATGAAAACTAATCCCTGAAGTGTATCCCTGAAGGACATATTCCATCAGGATATGGTGGCTGTGAGATGTGGCCGTGTATAAAGAGAAGGCTAAGTGATTTAAAGGCCAGTTGTCCTCATCAGTTACAGGAAGAATGCCCTCTTTCCATTCCAGATACATTGTATATACATGATATATTCCAGATTTTGCCGGACTACCTTGATTGTCTCTTCTGTTTCGTTTGTTCCCTTTCGTTCCCAACACTCTCTCCATCCCCCCCCCCCCCCTCCCTTTGTTCTGGAGTTCTATCGTGTAGGACAGCAGAGCGTGGTCCAGAAAGGGATAGGTAGGGTCGGAAGGTAAAAGGTCATGGTTGAGAGTCGCAGCCTTCTAGTTTCGGCGACACAACGTCCCCTTCAGAGGTTTTCTGGGAAGAGAGGACAAAGGTTCTTCATTAGGAATCCTTCCTGGTGAGCGTGCAAAAAAACTGCTGACGTGCTCAAATGCAGACGTGTTCTAATAATCTCAACGTGATGTTTACGATGGGGCGTGGGTGAGCAGGTTTCATGTTACCAGTTCTCCTTCATAATAAATCATAAATAAATATTTATTTTGCAGACGCTCTTATCCAGAGCGACTTACAGTAAGTATAAGGACATTCCCCCCTGAGTCAAGTAGGGTAAAGTGCCTTGCCCAAGGACACAACATCACATAGCCATAGCCGGGAATCGAACTCACAACCTTACGATCATGAGGCCAATGCCTTACCCGCTGAGCCACCCGACCCCCACACACCTTCATCCTTGTTAGCAATTCTCTGACTGTGTATCAGAATTGGAGTCGGTGTGTGTGTGTGTTTTTAGTGAGTCACGGCTTATGTGGTCAGAAGGTGGTGGAACCTACTTCATGGCCAGCTCTTTGGAGATCTGCTCCAGCGTACGCCCCTTGGTCTCTGGGACGTAGAGGATGACGAAGACCAGAAGGATGAAGCTCACGGCGGCGTAGAGGAACATCACGTTGGGGACACCAATCGCCTCTGGAGGAGAAGGGAGGATTCTAAATGTGGCCTCCACACCTACTCTCAATACTTAACCAAGTATACATGTTCATAAGGAAAAAGTGTCAAGCCCTGGTTCCATGGGGTCTAGATCAAGAGTTTTATCATTTAAAATCCTACCATTCAAACCAAACAGACCCAGGCACATATTCGTTCAGCAGTCCTTCTTTTAGGGCAAAGGAGATTCCCCCTAGGGGATTAATAATAAAGTATTCTGAAAACGGTCAAAGTGGTGCATCTGGGGAGGACTTGGCTACAGCAGTGCATTTCCAGGCCACGGGTTGGTTGTTCCCCCTCGGCCCTCCTCCCACACAGGCGAGGCTGGTACCTGTGATGCTGAGGAAGGTCACGGATATCAGCAGGTTGGTGGCCCAGTTCACAGCCGACACCACCGACACCGCCTTGCCTCGCACGCCCGTGGGGAAGATCTCGCTCAGGACCACGTACACCACTGGAACGTACCGGAACAAACAACACATCCCCCCCTCCGTTCAACACCCCTGCAGTGTGTAAAGTTCCTGATAAGGCTTGCTCTTCATGTGTGAGTGTGTGTGTGTGTGCGTACTTACTTGGTCCGAGACTGACAGAGAAAGCTGCCACGTACACCAGCAGGCTAATCAGCGACACCCACTTGAGAGAGGGCGACTTGCCCACAGAACTCCCCTCCTCGAATCCAGCCTCCCCTCCCTCTGCGCTCGTCCTCAAAGCCCCCGTGAGCGACCCGGCGCTCTCAGAGCGGCTGCTATTCCACTGGCTGTCACCGGGAAACGGCGTGGGAAAATAGTCCAACCCTGAAGAGGTATGGTTGGAGTCCCAGCCCTTGCTGGTACTGTTCAGTCCCGAGGGGCTCTGACACAGGCTGGTGAGGTGAGTCTGGCTGTGTAGCGTCAGCGCCCCCAGTGTGATCAGCGACATTGCCATGAACACGGCCCCCACACACAGGAAGATCTTGGGTCCCAAACGATCCACCAATAGGACGGCCGGAATGGTGCCGGCCACTTTGACCACGCCGAACCCTATGGACGCGAAGGTGGCCGCGTCGTCGCTGTGGAAACCCACGCTGCGGAGGAGGGGCGACGCGTAGGACAGGATGTTGGGCTGCCCTGTGGTCTGTTGTAGGAACACCAAGGCGACGCCCACCAGCAGCCGCGAGCGAAGGTTAGCCTTGGAGCTGAAAAGCTCCAGGAACCCGTGCTCCGACTCCTCCTTCACCCCCGCCTGGATATCCCTGAGCTCAGCCTCCATTTCCTCCACGGCCCCGCTCCTCAGTCGGGTCAGCACCGCCCTGGCGGCCTTGCAGTCTCCCCGAGCGACCAGGAAGCGCGGGCTGGGTGGGAGGAACAGCAGCGAGGCGCCCTGCAGGAGGGCGGCGGGCAGGACGAGGCCGAAGGTGAACCTCCAGCCCTGAGGCAGCGCGGAGAAGCCGTAGCTGCAGCCGAAGCCCAGCAGCACGCCCAGCACCACCATCAACTCGTACAGCGTCACCAGCAGGCCCCGCCTCTCCCGCGGCGCGATCTCCGCGATGTACAAGCAGGCGGCCGTGCCCGACAGCGCCGTCCCCATGCCCACCACCGCCCGGCCCAGGGTCAGGAAGGTTAGCGACGGGGCGGCTAGCAGCGCCACCGTCCCGCCCACCACCAGGCCGGCGGACAGGAGCATGGAGCAGCGGCGGCCGTAGCGGTCCAGGAAGAAGCCCCCGCACAGGGACATGACCAGGGCCCCCAGCAGGAGGGAGCTGACCAGCAGCTCCTGCTCCTGGCACGTGAGGGACAGCAGGCGGCGCAGCTGCAGGAGAGCTCCAGAGGTCAGGCCCATCTCATAGCCCAGCATGAGGCCACTGACGGAGGCTGCTACCGCTGCCAGGACCACCAGCCAACTGCAGCCTGGGCGGGGAAGAGATTCAGGTTCACAGTGGGGGGGATGGAGGAATAACCATGGTGCTTTTTATTATGTGTTGTATTCATGTGTAAGGATACTATATATTAATGACAAACATAATAAAAACGTATTGTTCTAAAACATGATTATTTTACACTGTAAAGCTTTAAAGATGTGGTTTACCCAGTCCCAATATACAGCTGCTGTATGGAGGCTTTATCATCATAAGATTATGCAATGTCCATTGTTTTTAAATTAATGTCAGTCATAGAGCTTATTATGACTATGTTATATGGAATAGGTTTGCATATTCTGCTTTATTTACTTGGTTGTTCCATGATGGGGGAAACCCCAATTCTTTGGGTGGTTGTAGCCTAACTAAGCCAAACTCCACCACCAGTCATAGTTACACAAAGATATGTCAGTTAATGGGGGTTGGGAAGCAGTTAACTAGGTATTCGGTAACTGAGTGTGTGTGTGTGTGTGTGTGTGAGAGAGAGAGAGAGAGAGAGAGAGAGAGAGAGGTATGTAAGGAGATATCAGACAGAGACAGATATACTGTGGTTTCCTACACAGTACCAAACAACTGTGAGTGTGTTGAGGAAATACAAGATTGGTTGTCCTTAAAACATCTGTTTCTAAATGACAAAAAAACAGAAGTCATTGTGTTCGGGCCTAGTAAGGCAAACACTGACACTGGTGATCCTGGTGGTCTGATGCAACATGTGAAGCCCGTAGTGACCAATCTAGGTGTGAGACTGGATAGTGATTTAAAACTTGATGTTCAAATTAGCTCAGTTGTTAAAACTAGCTTTTTTTCCAAATTCATCAATTGGCTAAAGTAAAACCTGTACTTTCACGGCATCACTTTCAGATCCTAGTTCATGCTTTTATCACTAACCGCCTAGATTATTGTAATGCACTTTATCTTGGTCTTAACCAAAAATCTCTTGCACGGCTACAACTTGTACAGAATGCGGCCGCTCGCCTCTTGACCGGAACCAAAAAGTGAAATCATATCACGCCTGTTTTAACATCCTTTCACTGGCTCCCTGTCTTTTATCGCATTGATTTTAAAATCCTTTTATTTGTTTTTAAATGTCTTCACGGTCTTGCTCCTCAGCATCTGTCAGACCTGATTCAGCCCTACGCCCCTGTGCGCTCACTCAGCAGATCACTCCTTATTAGTGGTCCCAAAATCAGGGAGGAAAACTTAGAGGGGATCGCTCCTTCTCTGTCGCGGGTCCAAAACTATGGAATGCATTGCTCCCGCACCTTAGACAGGCAGAGTCCATATCCGTCTTTAAGTCGGCTCTAAAGACTTATCTTTTTACCTTAGCTTTTCAGTGATGTGCTGACTTTTACAGTGTACAGTGTGTCTCTATTTGTTGAGTTTTTACCAATTCTTGTGTTGTTTTTTACTGTGTATAGTGTGTGTCTATTTATTGTGTTTTTTATATTGCTATGTACTGCACTTTGGTCAACCATGTTGTTTTAAAGTGCAAAAGAAATAAAGCTGGATTGGACACAGCATTAATGATTTTGCTATATCTAGTTCACCAATAAATTACTATGTTATGATCCTGAAACCTTGTCAAATCACACATTCAAACAGTATAAGGTCACACACACACACACACACACTTTACTCATTTCAAGCCAGGACCGCAATCCCTTTGTGGCGCAACGGTCAAGATGAACCAGCCTATTGGTTAATATGTCCTAGAGAAATCCACATTACTGATGATAACAGTTTGACTGGCATTCACTACCCTTTTGTTTTGCAAATAAGTAAGCGACCATGAAGTCTACTGCGATAGTTCTTGGAAGAGCGTTGCTGATGAAGTCACCCATGTGTGTTTAACCCCTGCTGAAGAGGCTACATTAACCCCACTGGGTGGTGCTCCTCCTTGCTCCCTCCCAGGGTTTGGGAGGGGTGGAGGTGGCTCGCAGGAGGGTCACACTTATGGCGCTTTTCCACCGCATGGTATCAGCTCGCCTCGCCTCTACTCGCATTTTTGGCGTTTCCACCGCAGTTCCATGGTACCTGGTACCTGCTAGCGGGTACTTTTTTTAGTACCTTCTCGCTCTAGGTACCAAGCGAGCTTAAGTCGAGCTAAAAGGTGACGTCGGCAGACGGCCTGCCATTGATTGGCCAGAAAGTGTGACGAAGTCACGAGAGCGACTTAAAGCTATAGCGCCGCAGCTAATACTTATTACTATCTTATTACTGATCTTATTACTATCAGATACAGTCCAGTCTACAAGCTTTTTAAAAGTCAGATCATTTACAAAAGACTAGTTCGTCAACATGGCAAAAATTATAATGTGGGTTCTGTCCACTTGTGGGTTGCGTTGGTGTTATTTACGTCGCATACAAAAATACGTCACGGCCTACGTCACGCCCCTTTCGCCGACGACCAGGAAGTACTATTTGCGGTACTATTTGCGGTGGAAAACCACCCGTGTTTACTACAAACCGAGTCGAGTAGAGTCGAGTGGAGTCGTGCTACATTTGCGGTGGAAAAGCGGCATTACAGGTCAAGCCTGTTAAGAGTACCTGTTCATTGAGATCTAGAGGGGCGGACCTTCCTGTGTACACAATCTTTGTATTGGTTCCTGGCTGGTGTAATCTTGGGCTGGTATTTATGTTAATCGTGTTTTTTTTGTTTTTTTTATACTCGGTCACCGGAGATCTTTGCCGACTGAAGTGCAAAAGGTTAATCTTTATCGGTCAATCAATACTTGGTGTTGTAGACACTCGGACTATGACTACCTGAGGTGCTGGGCGGAGCCTCGCTCTGGGGTGGGTCACCAGGGGTCCCATAGGAGGACGCGTTGAGCTGGTGGTCGAGGGTCACGGGGGTCACGAGGGTCTCCGTTTGGTTATCCATCACCTAGCGCCAGTGTGTGACTGTGTGGAGAGAAGGAGAGAGATCGTTTCAGGTTGAAAGGGAGAGATAAACCGCTATCATCGTCCCAGGGTACCGCACAGGGCAATCATCATATTGGTTAGTGAAAGTATGTACATCAGGGGTGTCCGATCCTGGCCGAGGGCCACTGTACTGACTCCCTGCTCTAGCGAACCTGATTTCAAATAAATGGTCATTACGAGGCTTCGGCAGAGCTTGATAACGACCCAGCCATCAGAATCAGGTGTGCTGGAGCAGGGAAACATCCAGAACCTTCAGGACAGCGGCCCTCGGGGACCAGGATTGGACACCACTGGTGTAGGCTCACACGCAAGAAACAGGTATAACTCGCTTTCCTATGCAAGATCATGAACTTGCATTCCTACTCACACGTATAGGACAAACGCGTAGGTCTGTCAGGACAAGTAAAGACACCCCCTTTTTCTCAACCACGAGCACAACACAGACGAGCACAAGCATCAACAGACTTTTTCCTAAACTTTCACCAAGGTCATTCCCGGCAGTCTGCAAAGTCTGATGCAGGCTCTCAACAGACCAAAATAGGAAACGAAAGGGGGTACTCTCTTTTGACTTAAGCACGAAACGCCTCTCTTGTAGACTTTCGCGTACCTTAAGTTAACCATGCAACCGTGACGTGAAGGAAATGCTGGTTGTTTTGCAGAGGACTGATCACTGATGACATTCCAACAAGTTGTTGGAAGTCAGAGCGGAAGAGAGAAGGAAAAAGAGCCGCAATCTGCAGTGACAGCAGTGCGCAAACATGCGGCGGTGAAAGTGACTCACCCGAATAGTGTTGAATGTTTCTAAAGCCGTGCTTCTCTGTCCATTCGCTCTCCTTCTCGCCAACATGAAGAGTTCTTTGATATCAAAACTTGCAGCGCCGCTCGCGCGTCAAGCCCACCTTAGTTGTTTTTGATCAGCGGTACTCGGTAAGCCCCGCCCATCGGCACCAAATCAGCCAATGGGAAGCGTTATGACGCTGACGCTGTTATGAAGGTGTTTTTTTATTTCTCTCTCTTGCGAACACTTAGGCCCGTTGGACTTTGATCCACTTTCCTGAGGCGGTGCGTTGCTTTTTCAGGACATCTAATCGTTCCTAATCGACCCGAGACTGAAAGAGGGAAAGGATGGAGACTGAGAGGGGGGTTTCAGGGATTCTTCCGCACAACTTTGCGGTCTTTCAGTTTACGGGAGTTTCACGTCTGTAGGGTTTTGCTGAATCGTCACTTTCTGCAGGGTCTCACTGGGTTTTTGTCACATAACTATATGGCATTACAATAATGGTTCTAGTCCAGTGCTCTTTTTGCGTTGCCTTGATTGGTTTCCTGGACTGCCTCTATTGACCAGCTTGTGATTTTATGTAATATGATACTGATTTCAAAGGCTTCCTGGAATAAGGACAGGTGTGTGTAGAGGTGTGTGTGTGTGTGTGTGGCAGGAGGGCGTGTCTGTTGCATAATTCTGCTCTCTTCATATCCACTTACTCCCCCTGTCCTTAAGGATCAAAAAGGCCCCACAGTGAAATAAAGCAGGTTAAATACACGTTTACCCTGAACCCTGGCAACCATTTACTTTGACTTGTATTCATTTAGCAGGACCCCAGCAGGATTGTTATCCAAAGCGACTTACAAGAAAGAGCCTTACAAAAGAGCATTGGTCACTGAGCATAGCAACGTGATTGGAGTAAAATAAGAGTGCTATGATACAGTATATACAGATCGGGGAATCAGATAAAGTATATGGTAGGAGTTGTAATTTACATTTATTCATTTAGCAGACCCTTTTATCCAAAGCAACATACAGTAAGTACAGGGACATTCTCTCTGAGGCAGTGCCTTGCCCAAGGACGCAAAATCATATAGCCACAGCCGGGGTTCGATCTCACTACCTTCTGTTCATGAGGCCAACGCCTTAACCCATTGAGCCATCTGACTCCCCAGTAATGCATAGCATACACACAAATACATCCAGTATGGGTTTTATGATGCAGAAGATTACATAGTTAACATAGTTTTGGGGTTTTATGCCCCCCAAAGAGAGCACAAGGCCTAACCCAGTGAAACACAGATGAACTCCTAGTAAACAGAACGACAATCTCATCATTTCATATTGTATTTCCAGTTATAGCCTGGGCAGGAGTCAGTCAGTGTTATCACCACAGTGCACAACGCTTAACTAAAGGCCAACATAGATTACACAGAGGACATAGAGGCCTGCTCGATATGTCCAGAAACACAATGTTAACATCTGCACTATCAATAGGAACGTCCCAGGATAACTGCTCTGGTCAAACATTACATCAATGGCCAACTTAGGTTTACAATATATGTTGTGTTTTCTCAATATACTTTGTTGACACATGCTGGAAAAAAATCATACATATGTTTTTAATTTAAACTGTATTAGTTGTTGTAATCTTCTTTGACTAATACTGTATGAACGCTTTCCAAATTAGTCCAAATTAATTAGACTTTCAGGTTCCACAAGTTGGTGTGAGCTACAAAACTATTTAAAGCATGTGTACTTTCATTTTATTGATTGATGGCAATCAACGAGACGCTGACACAAACAGTTCTATATCTTAAAGGTCAGGAGGAAGGGAAACTGCCTGGGTTCAAGCTCTCTGGCCCACTAGAGGGAGGTCTCTGATCCCCCCTGAAGCCGCTGGAGGGAGGTCTCTGATCCCCCCTGAAGCCGCTGGATGGAGGTCTCTGATCCCCCCTGAAGCCGCTGGAGGGAGGTCTCTGATCCCCCCTGAAGCCACTGGAGGGAGGTCTCTGATGCCCCTGAAGCCGCTGGAGGGAGGTCTCTGATCCCCCCTGAAGCCACTGGAGGGAGGTCTCTGATCCCCCCTGAAGCCACTAGAGGGAGGTCTCTGATCCCCCCTGAAGCCGCTGGAGGGAGGTCTCTGATGCCCCTGAAGCCGCTGGAGGGAGGTCTCTGATCCCCCCTGAAGCCACTGGAGGGAGGTCTCTGATCCCCCCTGAAGCCACTGGAGGGAGGTCTCTGATCCCCCCCTGAAGCCACTAGAGGGAGGTCTCTGATGCCCCCTGAAGCCGCTGGAGGGAGGTCTCTGATGCCCCCTGAAGCCACTGGAGGGAGGTCTTGGGTGTGTTGTGAGGTGGGTCAGTACTCCTGAGATCTCTGAAGCACCTCTCGTTTGGATCAATATACTTGTAACACTAGAAGTTATTACTGGATCAATACACGCCTATAATACTAAGGCTTAGCTAATGAAGAGGAGACCTTCAGTACATCCAACACTCAACAACCGTCAATCACACAATCCACCTAGAGCGCTCCCAAGTGGTACTTTATAATGAACCTGAAAACACCACACCTCTGGTGAATGCTCTCCCTGTACTTTATGATCTCTCTCTCACTCACTAACTCACTCACTCTCTCTTTCACTCACTATCTCACTCACTCTCACTCTCTCTTTCATGCTCTCTCTCTTTCTCTCTATTTCTCTCTCTTTTTCTCTCTCTCTGTCTCTCACTCTCGCTTTCACTCTATTTCTCTCTCTCTCTGTCTCTCACTCTCTCTTTCACTATATTTCTCTCTCTCTCTGTCTCTCACTCTCTCTTTCACTCTATTTCTCTCTCTCTCTGTCTCTCACTCTCTCTTTCACTCTATTTCTCTCTCTTTCTCTCACTCTCGCTTTCACTCTATTTCTCTCTCTCTGTCTCTCACTCTCTCTTTCACTATATTTCTCTCTCTCTCTGTCTCTCACTCTCTCTTTCACTCTATTTCTCTCTCTCTCTGTCTCTCACTCTCGCTTTCACTCTATTTCTCTCTCTCTGTCTCTCACTCTCACTTTCACTCTATTTCTCTCTCTCTGTCTCTCACTCTCGCTTTCACTCTATTTCTCTCTCTCTGTCTCTCACTCTCACTTTCACTCTATTTCTCTCTCTCTCATTCTCTCTCCCTCTTGAATCACTCCCTCAGGGATGACTTGTCCGCTGACGAAACATCCCCACAGCTTGATGCTGCCACCTCCAGTCCTCGCCATGGAGATTGGGTTGCCTCGGTGACAGGAGGTATCGGGTTTCCTCCGCACATGACACTTGGCCAATAGAGTTCCGTCTGAATTTCATCCGAGAATTTTGTGTCTCGCAGTCTGAAGTGTTAGAGTGACCACCTGCCTGATCAAGAGCATCTGCTAAATGACTAACAAGGGTGTCCAACCCTAATCCTACACAGCTCCTATCCTGACAGTTTGAGATGTTTCCCTGCTCCAGCACACCTGATTCTAATGAACGATCACTTCCAGGCTTCCACAAAGCTTGATAACAACCAGGGGTGGACACCCCTGTAGTAGCAGAGGGCAAATTCTGGTGCTCTTCCTCATTGACGGGCCAGAAGATTGTCAAGTTATCCATGATTATACCACTTACTTTCCAAATTATTATTATGCTAGAGTATAATTTAGCTCCACAGCCCACAGCCCACCACAAACAGCCTCTGCTGTAAAACACACACTTACCAGCTCTGTCCAATTCCAAGAATGATTTTTCTTTGACAATACCACTTATTCACCAGCAGGGGGCAATGACGCACCAGGACCTTAACGTTGAACATTCCGGCACAACTTAACTGCACACTGTACTAGAGAGGTTCGAAGAGTACAGTGAGGATCAATACTTATGTTCTGCCAGCAAAACATCAATGGAAACTATCCGGATGATGACATCAGACAGTCAATCGACAGAATTAGTTCTTCTAGAACAAATCCATAATGATCGATGGTGTCAAAACAGCTCCTTGTTCGGTTTTGTGCTCATGATCTGATTCATAGCATATAAAGAAAGTATATCATCCAACACATACAGGTAAATCATATGGCAATACATAGAACATATATACACACTCAGAAACATATATGAACTCCAAACGCTCCATTTTTCTGCTCGGTTGTGTAAGTGGATTGTTTTGCCGCAGTGCTCGTGTTAACATCTCCGTGACCCTGATTTTGGAGTTAGGTCCGCAGCATCCACCCTCAAAACAATCCAAAACGACTTATTTGAATCGGTCGGCCACGGCATTGGAGTAAAACGATCACGTTGCCCTACATGGATCTGATATTCATGGAGGATGACTGTTGTTTGCGTTTATCCCACAAGGAGTTATAAAGATGACACAAAGTTAGAGGTTTGATACTGTAACTTCTGCTGTGGTCAGCCTGTTAAGTTAAAACACACGCACACACACACACACACACACACAGTCAGACGTCACAGGCGTTATTATGTAAGGCGACTGACGCACAGGGGGGGTGGGGTGGGGGGGTTGAAGTCCAGTCTTCTGCTGTGGGACTTCTTCACTGGTCCCTGTCTGCTGACCGGGTGTTCATCTCTGGGAAAACTCTTTCACTTCCTCCCAGGCTCTCACGTCTCACAGTTCATGTGCTAACAAGCACTTACCCATACTTCAGATACTTTTTCTAAACTCTTAACACAGACTGACACCTACAAAACACAATTGGCCAGATTAATTTTCTTCTCAGAAACACATTTTGTGAAATATATACTAACTTCGCCATTTCAAGACAGAACATGTTTCTGTGCACACACTGACTTTACCAAAACACTGGAAATCTGACTCAAAATGAAACACCTGTTTTCAATTGACAAGGTACTGTACATACAGGCAATCAAAGTACACAAGGTTTGAAAATACTGGCTACTGTTGACATTATAAAAACTGCATAGACTATGTTTCAGGTATTTGCATGCAAAACATGCAATCCACCTTTTCCACTAAATGTCTTGGTTGGGTCAATGATAGTGGCACGAATGCCAACTAGTGTCCAATGACTAGTCTATTGATTTGTGATGATGTAAGCACACAGGAAATGCCTATTTCTTCCACAGTGGCTGGCGCCATAAATACAACGGCACATACAACAAAACTGTAGGTAATTTAACTGAAACAGTTTGAAAATGCATGACAAAAGTACCCTATTTTATAATCCCTGCCCTCCAGTCGCCATTTCTGGCAAAGCAATAAAACTGGGCCATATCTGCGAGACTATTACCCAGGCCGAGGTTTGCGCCTGGTGCCTGACAGTCAACAAGTAAAGCACTTATGTCCATACAATGAAAAACGTGGACAAACACAGCCTTGAGAAAAAGACTGCGTATTTCCTTTTTTTGTTTTCCACACCAATGCAGTTTAAACTTTCGACCAAATGGGAAAAGACACTGCTCCCCTTGAATTATAATGCAAACTGCATTTATTTTCTGATAAACAGATAGTGTGGGGTAGATGGGGGGGGGGGGGGGGGGGAGTGTGAATGGGGGGGGTGTTGAGGAGAGCTGGGAGTAACGCTGGCGGTTACACGGGCAGCATTCCATCGCAGACAGGATGGACTTGATTGGATCGGATGACCTTCCTCATGCAACTCCTCAATCCCTGGCAGCGCATGACGCCCAGGCAGAAGGTGCCCATGCGCCTGACCACCTTCCGAAGACTCTCAGCCTGCCGACGCCACCCGCTGCAGACAGAGACCAAGGCAACGGAAGTGAGGGAGTGCGGGAACACGAAGAGAAGAGGAAAACAACTGAGAATGTGGTATAGAGATGGTTGTAACGTGGGTGTGTGCTCTGAAGGAAGACAGGACAGCAGGGGAAGCGATCCAGGATATTGGACTTTCTTTCTACACTGAACCGGTAATGCACCTTTTGGTCTGGACATCAGTGTCCAAGCTGGGCTCCTGCTATTTCTCCTCCTCTACTTCTTGAGGAATCTGCTCTTTCTCCACATTAGAAAACTTAACCTACGGAATTACCAGACTTATCAGCAAAGGTTTCCGGACCAACGGTTGCTGAGATAAGGAAGACACTAAGCTCATTTTTAAGGGAACACTCTAAACTCTCGGGGTTTGCTCACTATGGTGGTATGAGGGCAAGGACGTGTGATCTATTGGCTAAACCAAAAACTGCTACTCACTGCCACAGGAAGGTGGAGAGAGGTAGAGGACCATTGCAGAGGGTTACACTTACACATGAGTGAGGCAGCTGTCCCAGTTCTTCTTCCTTGGAGATGGGCAGGTCAACATGGGGTCCATCAAACCTGTCCATCAGATTCAGATTAATTTAGCAGCGGCATGGAGATGTAGTAGGAAAGTGGACAGGCGATGTGAGTCAGATGTGGTGTTGTGCACACTTACACCATTGCCTTCTCCAGCTGGACCTCCAGATCGTTGTTTTTGGTCCTCAGCTCCTGAACACACACAAGAAGAAGTGCCAACGCTGTCATCATAATATCAATGGGAAAGAAAAGCAATGAAAGAACGCATTCTACTTTACATGTATGATGGTGAGACTCTTCATTGTAACTCGCTAGTGTTGTTTATTTATTGTTCGCGTTTTTCTTTTTTCCATCTGAGATATGTTGTTTTTGGACTAATATCATTGCAGAAGCAGATGTTTTTAACTATCTAAGGATTGGATGATTGTTTATTGTGGCATGTTGTGGGTTAACGTTCGTTAATGCTACAAAAACGATCCATCATTTTGTTGGAAGAAATAGCTTGTCTGTGAAGAAAATGTAAGCGTTGTGGAAATGTGTTTACTGACTGCATATTGCGTGAAAAAGACATGAAATATGTGAACTGATGCCATGTGTTTTAACCATGAAAGGACAAAGGAAAACTTTGGTTAAAATAACATTAAACTTTATTGCAAACCAAACATGGTCACGTAAATCTGATTTTACAGTACATTTAACATGAATAGTTACATATATATATATATATATATATATATTTAAACCTCTCTTTAGTCTTGTATTCCGTATACATTAAAACTAGTACAGACTCCAAATATACAAATAAACTTAAATAGTGTTAAACTGCATTTACACAGCAATATTAAAATGGAATGTTCCGTTCAGACATGTCGGAATGTCCCGGATGCGGGGCATTATGTCATCGAGAGGAGACAGGAAGATGGGACGGGGAATCGGTTGGCACAGGAAAAACGGGGACAGTTTTTGATACCGATTTCTTTCCTCCCTGTCGCTGGTTTCAGTCAGGGTGGATCCACAGACTATTAGCAGCAGTGCTTTCCTACAGCATCTCCCCGATCCCTCCCAATGCAAACAAATGAAACTGGGTTGGGTGTTCAGCACGGTGCGTTCGGTACACCCGTCACTAACACAGTCTCACGGCTACTAAAAGCCGTCCATCTGTGGTGTGCGTGACCCGGGATTTTAACGTGAACGACGCGATGCTGAAGTCATTCGCCAACGTCAGTCGTAGACAGGAAAAAGGAAGGCACCTTTTCAGCGTAAGCCCCAGCCCCCCACTCCCCCCCCCCTGCCCCCCTCCTCTCCCCTCCAACCCCCCCACACACCCCCCCCCCTCACCCCTGCCGTGTAACATTCAGCGCGACATTGTCCCCACACCTTTGACAAAACAAAAAGAACAGAAACTACCAACGCGAAGGAAACCCAACGCCCCCCCCCGGGGGAACCTGCTTAACTGCACCGCCAGGCTCCCTTCACACCCCAACGGGTCCCCTCACCAGACCTCCGGGGGAGGGGACGAGGAGGAGACGTGTGCGACGAGGAAGGTGGAAGACCCCCCAGGGGGCAGGCAGGCGAGGCAAGGTGCAGGGGGGGAGGGGTGCCCTGGAACAGTCAGGTCCTTGAGGCGTGTAGGGGGTCTCTTCAGCTGCCTGAGACTTCATGTGCAAACAACGTCCCTGTCTGGAACCTGGAAAGAGGGGCAGGGGGGTGGGCGGGGTGGGAGGGTGTCCATGGAGGAGGGTTCGAGGACCTTGTGCGTTGTCGATCGCCTGGCGTCTTCCATCTGGGAGGATCTCTGATGGGGCATCTGAGGCTGCGAGACCCATCTGCAGACAGGGTGGTGGTAGTGAGGGGTGGGGGGGTTGATGCAGGTTCATGCTCATCCCCCTGGGGGGAGGGGGGGGGGGAGCGGGGATGCTAGCCAGGCTCTGGGCTCGTGCCGGAGCTCCTATAGATAGGAGTCCATGGAGGGAGCGTAGGAGAACCCCAGGAAGGCCTCAGCGGCCTCCTTGATGCTGGCCGTGATCAGGGTGCTGTCGGGGGAGCATCCGATGGAGCTGGGCACCGGCTCGTCCGTGAACTCGGGGTCAAAGTGCCGGAGGTCGTTAGGACCCGTCTGGAATCGGAGAACGACAGAAAGAGGCACCAGGTCAGGGCTAAGAAGTTTTATATGTCTCCTGACGAATACTACCATGACTAGCTGCTGTGTGAGTGTGGTTAGGAGGCGGAACGTACCACGTTGGGGTTAAAAGGAGGGGTGAGCTTCTTGGCGTTGAGGTCGTCCCAGTTGATGGGGGAGAAGAACATGTGGATCTTGATCTCAGTCTGAATGGAAGGAATGGGAAAAGGTTAGATTCGTACACACACGGGTTATCGAAAAACCGAATGACTTAAGTACACACACACACACACTTACAAAGTCATCGATGCAGCCCAGCCTCTTGGTGCGATCCTTCTGCAGCAGACCCTCCAGAAGGTGCCTCGCCGCGTTGGAGATGTTGGGCTTCAGCTGAAGGGGCTTGTTCAGGATGTTGTCGTACATCTCGGCTGTGTTGCGGCTGTAGAACGGAGGCTGTGGGCCAGGGGAGAGGGAGGGAGGAGGAGGAGGGAGGAGGAGGAGGGAGGAGGAGGAGGGAGGAGGAGGAGGGAGGAGGAGGAGGGAGGAGGAGGAGGGAGGCAAACACACCCCCCAAAAAAATAGTTAATGAACAACGTCCGAACGTCTGGCCAAAGGAAACATTATCCAGCCTACGTCAAACACGTTTAACCTGTGACCTGTCAACACAGCTGGGTGACTGTCCTGTGGTGCTTCCACAGACAGAGAGAGAGAGAGAGGGGAGGGGGCGCTCACCAGGCCGTACAGCATCTCGTACAGCACGGCTCCTAGACACCACCAGTCCACCGTCCGGTCGTAAGGCTGCTTGTGGAGCACCTCTGGAGCCAAGTACTGGAGAGATGGAGAGAGAGGGATGGAGAGAGAGAGGGAGAGAGAGAGATGGAGAGAGATAGAGATGGAGAGAGATAGAGGGAGAGAGATAGAGGGAGAGAGAGAGATGGAGAGAGATAGAGAGATAGAGATGGAGAGAGATAGAGAAAGATGGAAAGATAGAGATAGAGGGAGAAAAAAGTTAGTTTCAGTTCATCCGGATGTATTCATCAGCATCTTCGATAAAATCATCGGATGGGAGATGTAAAAAAAAAAAATCCAGGGACGATTGGACCGTGACCCCTCACCTCTGGCGTGCCGCAGAACGTGGACGTGGTACCGTTGGGTTCTATGTTCTCCTTGCACAGGCCGAAGTCCGTGAGGATGATGTGTCCCTGGGAGTCCAGCAGGATGTTCTCGGGCTTCAGGTCGCGGTACACGATGTTCAGGGAGTGGAGGTAGCCCAGGGCGCTGGCGATCTCCGCAGCGTAGAAGCGGGCCCGGGGTTCCAGGAAACAGCGTTCCCTCTGCAGGTGGTAGAACAACTGGGGGACAGGAGGAAGGGGGGGGGGGGGGGGAGGAGGAAGAGAGAGCGTTCATTAGGACGGTAAGATTACTGTGAAACTCAACAACGAGAAAGAGAGCCTAACCCTAATGACCAACGGGAGAGCAGTAGACAGAACAGAGATACGTGTCAAAGGCCAGGGAGCGAATCCAAAAGGGAGAGCAGAGAGAGAGAGAGGAGGAGGAGGAGGAGGAGGAGGAGGAGGAGGAGGAGGAGGAGGAGGAGGAGGAGGAGGGGGAGGAGGAGGAGGAGGAGGAGGAGGAGGAGGGGGAGGAGGAGGAGGAGGAGATGTGGGCCGTTTCCTGACGAGCACCATATTCTATCAGCGCTGTCTGTACTCGTCCAACAATCACAGGATATACAGTCAATTATACACACACACTGTCTGGATATCACTGCTAACTCTGGAGCCGTCCCCCCCCCCCCCCTTCTCCACCAAATGATTTCCTGTGAGGAGTTTCCTTCTGACAGACAGAACCCCAAAAAAAGGGACAGCTTTTATTCTGCTGCTTCGCATGACAGGATATCCCTTCCCTCTCTCCCTCTTTCTTTCTTTCTATCTTACAACCTCCTTTCCCTTCCTCTCTCATCCTGGCGCCAGCTGGCTGGCTCTCGGTCGCGGAACATTCTCTCTTCCGTGATCCACCTCTGGCACTTTCTCTCTCCTTCTGTGTGTGTATTAATCCCCTTTCCCTGACTCCAAACATCCACCCAAGCATTTCTGTGCGATCCTCACCTCTCCTCCGTTGATGTAGTCCAGTATGAAGTAGAGTTTATCTGCCGTCTGGAAGGAATAGTGCAGGCCGACCAGGAAGGGGTGTTTGATATTCTTCAGCAAGACATTCCTCTCTGACATGATGTGTTTCTCCTGGGGGTTAAAGAGGAAAGGTCGCAGGGTTAGGACTGCGGGTCACCGAGGGGTTAGGTCAAGACGTCAGCGAGAGGGTGAGCGGCTTGGACTTGTGAAGGAGCAGAGTGTGTGTGTGTGTGTGTGTGTGCGTGCCTAGGCTCACGCACCTCTTTCTTCTTGAGGATGGCCTTCTTCTGAAGGACTTTCACGGCGAAGAACTGGTCGTCGGTCCGGTGGCGTGCCAGCAGCACCTTGCCGAAGCTGCCCTTTCCCAGAACCTTCAGGAAGTGGAAGTCGCTGGGTTTGGCGGTGGGGTTGGAGGACGGACCCAGGTTGATCTGCTGGGACGGGCTGGGCTGGAGCGAGGAGAGAGAGAGAGAGAGAGAGAGAGAGAGAGAGAGAGAGGGAGATAGAGAGAGAGATAGAGAGGGAGAGAGAGAGAGAGATAGAGAGAGATAGAGAGAGGGAGGGAGAGAGAGAGAGAGGGAGAGAGAGAGAGAGAGAGAGGGAGGGAGAGAGACAGTCACTCTCTGAAGCGCACACACAGTCATCCTACAGTCTGAAGACATGCATGCCAGCAGCCTAACTAAGGTGAACATGTAGCCTATACAAATAGACAGCGTTAACTGTTACCAGTACACAGAGAGGATGGAAAACAGCAACGGTCTCTTTTTCCCTAAAACTCATGAGAACGTTTGGCCGGGGAGCGACGTCACGCTGCTACAACAATACACAGCGCATGCAGATGTAAACAAACTGCTGTAAAGGATCCTGAGTATAAACACACAGCATGGAACTGCGAAGCCATCGCTCTAACACACACACACACACACACAGACACACACAGACAAAACACACACTTACAGGAGGAGAGGGGTTCGCGTTCATCAACTCAGCATCCTGTGGGGGGGTCAAGTTCAGGATGGACTGGACCTCAGGGCTGTGGTGGGGGGAGGGGAGGGGGGGGGGGGGGAGCAGGAACACACGAATATCATCCTCTGAAGTAAACCAAACAAGTTCATCACAGCAATGTGATGCTTATGCTCGCTTAGAACCCGCAACCCATGTGACTGTTCTGCGTTCGGGATTCCCCATAGTCGACTGGTTTAGACAAAACAGTCGTGTTTTCCTAATCCTGAAGGCGGAATCCCAATAAAAAGCATGTGGTGTGGTTTCCCCCCCACCGAAAAAACGGGGGGGGGGGATTAAAGAACGTTTGTTGTGACTCACTGCTTGCAGGCGTAAGAGTTGGAGGCCAGCCTCTGGATGAAGTCGTTCAGGCCCATTCTTCTTTGTTTCATAAACGCTGAAAAGGAACAACCAGAGAAACAGATTCAGTCAAAACGGTGGACCGCGTCCGATGGACAAGACTCTCTTAGCCGACCACCACTGAGGGGTCGCTGATGATGCTATTGGACGCACCGGTGAGATTCGCCACGAGCCCCCTTGTTTTAGAGTAGGTGAGAACCGGAGCTTCCGTCTCTGTTTTAATAGTCATGGTTAAAGTCGTGTATTCCCCCTGGTCCAAGTCCTAACCACCTCCGGTGGCTCTTCAAGTTAAACTAAACCTGCTTCTTTTTCCCCTCTGCTTTTATATGCAGCCAGGAGGGAGGGAGAGAGGGAGGAGACCAGCTGTGCTCGCTGTCCTCCAGGGGCGTGTAGTGGGGGGGACAGAGAGAAGAGGGGGGGGCTGAACTCCACCAGGGGGGGCGTGTTTGAAAGCAAACAGTCCTGTCAAGCCTGCTTCTCAGCCAATCGGCAGCGGTTGCGCTCCGCTGCCGCACCCCAAGGTCAGCATCATGCGTCAGACTGCGGCGCGCAAAGAGGAGGAGGAGGAGAACAGGAGGAAGCGGTTCCGAGCACTGGTTGTTCTCCCGCACACAGTTTGCGCAACTTTACAAACCACGTTAAGCACACGCAAGAGATCGATCAGTGACATTGTGGTTGCATTGTTGTTCGCTTCCTACAAGTGGACTATTGCCCGAGGTGCCTGCCTTACATTTGGAAACATGTTCGGCTGGTTGCTCTTAAAGCTCTTCCCTTGGCACTTACTGGTCTCTCACGATGTTTGTTTCATAATATATAATGTTTTGGGGTCACGTTGCTCTGTTCAGTGACCAATGCTCTATCGTAAAGCTCTTGGAAGTCACTTTGGATAAAAGCCTAAATTAATAAATGTAGTTATAAATGATAAAACCGTCTCTAGATGAACGAAATCAACACGTTATTGCTTTCCTCCATGTTACCCAGACTTGGCATAACATAACGGACTGGCTTAATGGATGACTGCTTCAACACAGAAACCAATGAAAAATACTGCGACCAAGTAAACACTATGAATTCCCTAGACAAGTTCATGCATGGGACAGTCAAACCAAAGTCAAAGACAAAAGCTCTCGAACCAACACATCAAGAGATCGCTTTTCCATGGCCAAGTAGGCCAACACGTCAACTTCATTGTCTGTCTTATTCAGAGATGTTGGCCCCTATCTGGCAGCTTGTGAATTCGAAGGGGCTGGGAGTGACGCGGGTTCCCAGATCCAGAGAGGGCAGGGGGAGTGTGTGGGGTGAGCCGGTGGGGGTGTGGGGTGGGGGGTGAGCCGGTGGGGGTGTGGGGTGGGGGGTGAGCCGGTGAGATGCCAAGAATCCACTGGAAGTGGAAAAGTACAGGCTTGGAGCTCAGCGGATTCATCACACCGAGGACAGGGGAGAATTGACACGGGCCATTCTGTTCACAATGTACGGTTATACATGTGGATAAAACGATCTGATCGGACGATGTCTGGGTTAAATTAGCAAATAAATCAAACCTTTTCATGCACTATAGGCATCAACGATTGCGCATTTACATAACGAAATTTCCGACTGAAAACTGGCACGGTTACATAATCACACACCTGGTTCGTTTAAAACTGAATAATTCCCATTCCCCTCAATGCAAGTGGTCTGGACTAAGTGGCATTAAGTATTGTTGTACATTTAGCAGACGCTTTTATCCAAAGTCAAGGAGACATTGCATTGACATGAATATTCAATATCAATTCAACTCATTCGCGGTAAAGGCATTAAAAAACAGAATGATAAATCGTGGAAAAAGCTGTTCAGGCGCTACGGAGGGCATCTATTGGAAAGAAACACGGTATTTCACGTTTCATTCCATAACTATAATATTAATGGTTGCATTTGCAGTCATAGTTTTCTAACAAAAAAACTGCCTCCATATGGTAACAACAAGTTTCCTCTTAACAACACTGCACACCATACAGACACATCCTTGCCCATCAGAAAAAAAAGAATAAAATACTATTTTGGAAAACAAACCTTTAAGGTCTTCGGTGGTCCTCATTCTATCTGCTATTTCCAACTTCCCTTACTGTGTGAATCCTACCAGGCTGGACAAGTCATTTGACTGAGCAAAGAGTCATATAAGCACAGAAAAAACCTTATCAGCTCCTATTGGCATATCCTAGATAAGGAACTGTGTCATAATCAGGTCAGTGCTTGGTCAGGGTAAACCCACCTCTGATCAGTGGACAGTCCAGATCCCTAACATGCAAAGTTTTCCAACCTTGGTGTCAACTATAGGATTCCTCCAGAGCAGAAAAGGAAAGTTGTTTAGGCACTTGAAGTGACCCGAAAGATCGTTTTGAACTACTCACCCGTCAATGCTGCAGTTTTGTCTTTCATATGGGCAAATTCTGGAAAGGCAACAACAGACGGACGGAGAGGACTTTGGTGTTTCTCGGGTTTCTGTTTCTCGGGTATAAGAGCAAGATGGGATTCAAACTACAAGACTCCGCATTCAAGTTCCCAACGATGGTCCCACACCGGATATCTGTAGGGCGGAGACTTCCCCGCCCCTCTTTATGCTTTTGATAAATCCTATGAAGAAACGATAAAGGGAGCCAGACGTTCAGACGAAACGTGAATGAAAAGTCCTGGAACGGATTTGACGTCCCTCTCACGAACATCCCCCCCCCCCCCCACCCCCCTCTCACGAACAGCACCCCCCCCCTCTCACGAACAGCAACCCCCCCTCACGAACAGCACCCCCACCCCTCCCAGCACCACCACCTCTATCCACCCGAATATTCATACACGCGCACAACGGGACCCGAATAATAATTTAAAAAGTGACTATTATTAGACACAAGTCAAGTTCAGTCTGAGTTCATAACAAAGTCGCAAATAACTTTGCGGTGCCAAGTACGTGTGTGCGTCTCTCTCCCTTTTGTCTCGGTTTCTCCCCCATGGCAAGGAAACTAAAGTGTGCAGGAGCCCTTGCCTTCCACCAACTCCTATCATGCACTAAATACTTGGCTATCCTAATGGAAAATCCGTCCGCTGCGGTCCAAAAGGGCACTTCACCATGAGAACAAGGAAGAAAGGATGAGAGGGAGAGGGAGGGAGGAGGGGGGGGGGAGAAGGTGGGGTGACATGGGGCACTGAGAGAGGGATGGAAAGAGAAAGAAAGCTCCAAAGTGAGACCGGTGACATAGAGGCTGGCCTCTCTCCTTCTGCTGGAAGTCAGCCCAGATCACCCACACAATTAAAAATACACATTTAAAATGGCAGTGTAACTTCCTAGCCTATTACCCAACCAATAAGAGGAAACAGGCATGACCTGTGATCATGTTTAGATGTTAATGCACCTGCAGATGGACGGACCTAATGATCAGTTTGCAATGTCTCTCTGCTCAGAGGGCTATTAATAGCCGGCCATTATGACTCAGCTGTAATGGGGTGAGCATGTTTGTGTATTTGTCATGAAACCGATTTGAGGTTCTTGCCGTCGCTGTGAGGTATATTATTGTTGCTTGTTTTCCTACCGGTACTCGCTTACATGTTGTTTCATTGTTACTTTGTTTAACTGAATGCTCTTGTAGCTCTTCCTTTTAGAACTATCTCGTCTTTATGATCAGTGACTGATGCTCTTCTGCGAAGCTCTCTCTTGGAAGTCTGTGAAGTGTCTGCTAAATGAATACATGTCAATGAAAGCGAGAGACAAGACGCCTTGCGTGTTCCTAAAAGTGTGGGTGTTACTCTGTGGTTCATATAGCCTCGTCTTTTTCGAACACGGCCTCTCTCTCTCTCTCTGTTTCTCCCTTAGCTGAGGTCAGCTCTATTATTAATGCACAAAGCCACCTGATCGCACAGTGTGAGACACCAGAGGACACACACACACACACACACACACACACACACACACACTTTCTCTCTTGCCCTCTCTTTGTTTGCCCCCTCTTTCTCATTTGTTTCTCTCTATCTCTCTGTCTGGCAAGAGCTGCAGGACACACACACACACACACACACAGACACACACACAGATAAAGTGCACAGCAGCAGCTTCTGTGCCACTTTCTTAATGACCTCAAGGTGCCCTAAAAAACAAGCAAACTTTCCACTGACTTCTCTGTACAAGTGGTTCAAAATGAGAAACAGAGAGCTGGTGTACTGGATTGAACATGAGCACATTTTTCCAGAACGTCTGAAGCAGACTAAACAGAGACGAACATTCCCCTGTCAGAACGTTCAAAGCAGCGTGTTAGAGGTACAGTCTGTTCCTATTAGCACCATCGCTGTTTATTTAGATTCAGTCATATAGCAGACGCTCTTATCCAGAGCAACTTACAGCAAGTACAGGGACATTCCCCCCTGAGGCAAGTAGGGTGAAGTGCCTTGCCCCAGAACACAATGTAATGTAGCCACAGACAGGAATCAAACTCACAACCTTCCGATTCCCTAGCCCAATGCCTTAACCATTGAGCCACCTGACTCCCTGTGTATATATTCCTGTGTATATCCTTGTTAGACCAATGAATCCCACAGGTCAAGCCCATCTTTCCACTGTGACTAAGTTAACAACCCACCAACGACGCTTGCTTGAGACATACAACCCCAATCACAGCCCATCTGACCTCTTATGTGAAACAGGGTTGAGAACTTGCATTGTCTACTTGTACATCACAACTACTAAACCGTAAGTATTGAAATACTATGGCTAGGGTTAGTGTATCCATCCATCTACCTGGAAGGTTCATCTGAAAAGGTGTTTACCTGAGAGTGTGGAGGGCAAGGCTGGATCCCTTTCCATCGCCATGCCTGAGACCTTGAGTGGTCGTGTGGAGGAGAGGATAGAGAGGGCGATGGAGGGAGAGAGCCAATCGAGCGATAGCGAGGCGAGAGAGAGAAGGAGAGATGGCTATCTGGTGAGTTCTCTTCAAGTCAAGCCTTCAGTCCACAGTGCTCCCCATCTCAGTAGCAGGGAGCCTCGTAAGAGTGTGTGTGTGTGTGTGTGTGTGCCAGATTTGGGTGTTAGGTAATCGTGAAGTGGCACGGATGCCAAGACCCTTTTGCCAAACACACACTTGGTTCTTCCTTTTCTAAAGCAGAGAGGAAGGAGGTCAACGTCATCCTCAATGGTAGAACTGAGACAACACACTGGTGATGAGGAGTTAAATAACCCCTTCCGGTACCGCCCCCCTCACACACACACCCACACACACACACACACACACACACACACACACACACACACACACACACACACACACACCCTCATCATTCAGTGTGAATGGCAAAGAGCCCAGCCCCATTTGTTTGCAACATGAATGTTGAGCCGTCCATATGCCAAGTCCAGGCTTGTGTTTGTATTGTTAGTGTGTGTGTGTGTGTGTGTGCGCGCCTTTGTACGGTCTGTATGTGTGTGTGTATCTTCCTTTCTGTTGCCCCCTCATGAGCAGGGTGTGTGTGGTGTGTGGTGTGTGGGGCTGACAGAGTGTCTGAGATGGTCTGGGAGTGAAAGGTACACAAAGGGACCTGGTGATGCTTTTGTGTCTGTCATGGAGTACAAGGAGAGGAGGTCTGAAGACACACACACACACACACACATACACACACACACACACACACACATACATACACACACACACACATACATACACACACACACATACACACACATACACATACATACACACACACACATACACACACACACACACATACATACACACACACACACACACACATACCACACACACACATACACACACACACACACACACTGGCTTTCTCAGTAAACACAGGATATGTAAAAGGTTGGGGAGGTGACGTTGTCGACGACCTACAAAAATGGGACTGAATATGCCTACCGCTTTGTCCTTCGATAAAGACCCGGCACTTTATTACGTAACACCACTCTGCTCTGTTTAAATGGAGATTCGGACAAAAAGGAAAACACACGTCCGGTTTGGTGGATCCACCTCTGACGTGTTCTGACGAGGAAATTAAGAAGATGGTCATAAAACTGTTATTACTAAATGTTCACCTACGCAGCTCAGAGTATATTTACTGAGATGCTATTTTTAGTTTGGGTATGATTTGCACTTGAGACTTTTAAAATCTTTTAAAGCCTGTAATTGCTAGCCACGGATGGGAACATAATGGCCCAGGATGAGAAATAAAATGAACAGCAACATTTACCAGCCACTTATGGTAATTGCACAAACTTCTCGTCGCCCGTGGTTGCAACACTTCAAGGTTTGAGTGGTTAATAACAAGCTAAATGTGAGCAACATGTACCAGGCAAGCGTAGTCTGTTGTGTTAGAATACAACGGGTCTGACGAAGGACTGTTTTGCACACACACACACACACACACACTCTCTTTCTCTCTCTCACTCACACACACACATGCAGTCATGCATTTTGTGTGCATCCAGCTACACACTGGTCTATATATGAGGGTTTCCATCTGAGAGAGAGCAACTGTGGAAAGAGATAAGTCTACGAAATAAGCCATCATTAAACACACACACACACAAAGCCAGATGTCCTTTGGTTAGGGCAATGAGGTTCCCTTCCTAGTAGTATAAAAGATGCGAGATACATTTTAGAACATAGATCATCATAGATCCACCCAAAAACCAACCAATCACATCCACCCAAAAACCAACCAATCATATCCACCCAGAAACCAACCGATCCCATTCACACAATCGCACAACAACACGGACCCTGACATTAATACGCGCGCATGCCAATCCAACGCACCACTCTGAAGCCGAGCAACTCCAGTGTTTTTCAAAGGTCTGTAAGCCTACACAATAATAGGTTTGTCAGGCTCCTGTGTCGACAGAGTAGCATTTACGTCCGTAACCACTGCTTTGGGTGTGTGGTTGGAGCTCTACAGCAAAACAGCACCTGGAGTATCTGAACACTTGTTGTTGTGATCCGGTGGTGGGGGGGTGGAGGGGGGGGGGGGGGGGGGTCAATGCAGCTCCGAGAGAGGGATGAAGAGCTTGAATAAGGAGATGGATCGAAGAGTGGAGCGGAGGGGGAGGGGGGGCTGGGAAATTAGATTGCTTGTGCTGGCGGGAGGGATAAGGGTGTATGGATGACTTGTGTACACGGTGGAAATCTAGAATGATTGGAGAAAGGAAGTGAGAACAACGTATTGCAACACTTACTGGTGTCGCCAGGGCAACAGTAGCTGTCGGGATCTGCTTCAGTATGATAGTACAGGTCATCGCCTAGGAAACAAGAGAATATGATATAATTACCATTGACCAGTCACTAATGGATTCTAGCTAACATTTAGTATAAACACGGCATTTAACATGGAATATCTTTCACTGAGTGAGAAATGTAACCTTTGCCCAAACAAAGTTGATGTATGGGTGGTTTAGTAGTCCAACAATCTGCTCATCTCTCGAAAATAGTGTCAAAGGATCATTGGATCATTCAAAAGGGCCCAAACATAATGAGGTCAGTTGTGTGTGTGTGTGTGTGTGTGTGAACTAAGCTCACAGATGAACGTTGGGAATATAAATGGTCTTTTTCATGACTTGTGTCATGGGAGGACACACGCTCACACACAACGTGACTCACATAGTCAGTGTTCAGTTCCTCAGGCTCGTATACAGATCAGTTGAGTTCATGCTCAGCTCTAATATGAAGCACTCTCCAGTACACTGATGCTCTGAAGTAGTCGGTCTGCCAGAAATCAGGGACGAGCTGATTGGTTCAGGGGCTCCATAATGGTACTGTCAATCCAACTCTGCTGTCTAATCAGAGTGGTGGAGGACTGGAGTGGCAAGATTTAGGATCGTCTCCTTCTGAATAAAAGCAGCTGGTCACTTCAAGGACAGGAGGATGTCGAGGGAGTGTTGGAGGGACAGGTCAGAGGATGAAGGCCAGACAAACCGCCTCTTTTGTGGCTTCACTCGTGTCGAGTCCACCTCATGGACTTCTTAGTAGGTGCTATGATGAGACCAATTACTGCTAGATACAAGGATAATCATGCAGAAGGGTGTGTGTGTGTGTTTGTGTGATCCTATTCTAGCACTACATTTTGGTTCAGGCGTGACAGGGTTAAAGAAGAGACGGGTTCATTGGAATTTGACTTTTGACCTGGAACATTTCGTCAAACTAGTTAGCACATTCCAGCGGCTGCCCCCTGCAAAGGTAATAGTGCGTCCACATGGAAACATACCTTCACGAAGAACTTCGTCTAGTATCGTAAAACAAAACAACTTTGCTATCAAACAACCCCTCTAAATACCATTTTGAATTGACTGCTGAATCTTTCAGTAGGTGCTTTTGTTATCAAGAATCCCCTTATTATTGTTTGAGCAATGGCAGTATTCTTCATAAGTCCCTTCTTTGTATGGTCGTGTCATCCAAAAATTAATTACAGCTGTAAGTTGATCTCTATTCCTCTCTCTCTCTCTCTCGCTCTCTCTCTGTCTCTCCCTCTCTCTCTCTCTCTCTCTCTCTCTCTCTCTCTCCCCTCTCTCTCTTTCTCCTCTCTCTATCTCACTCTCTTACCCTCCTTCTCTCTTTCTCCAAACAAGATTATTCGCATACCCACGACAACCTTTCTCTCTCATTTTTTTCTCTCCTTTTGAAGTCTGTTTACCGGCTGAACTCAAGCCCAAGCATCTCTGTAGCGTTAAGAATTTCTGTACTGACAGCAAACTAGGACTCTGGTTCATAAATAATGCATGGGACATTTTTCTAAAAGTAGAAGCTATTGAGTTTGGGGATCTTGCATTAGCAGCGAGTCAGCTTGTGGAGTTATTTGCACAATACACAGAAGCTAATCTACGATAAAACTCTTCAAGCTTCTGTCAGCAGAAGTTGCTGGGTCGCTTGCTCAAGAGATTCTAGTCCAGTGGTTCTTAACCTGGGGTTCGATCGAACCCCAGGGGGTTCGGTGAGTCAGTTTCAGGATTCAGCAGAGGTCAAGACACACATCTGACTCATATGATTCGTGATGACACGACCGATTCATTAAGAAGGGTTCGGTGAATGCGCATATGAAACTGGTGGGGTTCAGTACCTCCAACAAGGTTAAGAACCAATGTTTTAGCCTCTGTGTGCTCTGTATGTATTGACTGCTAGCACACCTGTGTGCTCCTATGGTGTTTACTGTAGTGTTAGTAGCTGCTAGCTGCTAGCCCACCTGTGTGCTCCTACAGTGTTTACTGTAGTGTTAGTAGCTGCTAGCTGCTAGCCCACCTGTGTGCTCCTACAGTGTTTACTGTAGTGTTAGTAGCTGCTAGCTGCTAGCCCATCTGTGTGCTCCTACAGTGTTTACTGTAGTTTTAGTAGCTGCTAGCTGCTAGCCCATCTGTGTGCTCCTACAGTGTTTACTGTAGTTTTAGTAGCTGCTAGCTGCTAGCCCATCTGTGTGCTCCTACAGTGTTTACTGTAGTGTTAGTAGCTGCTAGCTGCTAGCCCACCTGTGTGCTCCTACAGTGTTTACTGTAGTGTTAGTAGCTGCTAGCTGCTAGCCCATCTGTGTGCTCCTACAGTGTTTACTGTAGTTTTAGTAGCTGCTAGCTGCTAGCCCATCTGTGTGCTCCTACAGTGTTTACTGTAGTTTTAGTAGCTGCTAGCTGCTAGCCCACCTGTGTGCTCCTACAGTGTTTACTGTAGTGTTAGTAGCTGCTAGCTGCTAGCCCACCTGTGTGCTCCTACAGTGTTTACTGTAGTGTTAGTAGCTGCTAGCTGCTAGCCCATCTGTGTGCTCCTACAGTGTTTACTGTAGTTTTAGTAGCTGCTAGCTGCTAGCCCATCTGTGTGCTCCTACAGTGTTTACTGTAGTGTTAGTAGCTGCTAGCTGCTAGCCCATCTGTGTGCTCCTACAGTGTTTACTGTAGTGTTAGTAGCTGCTAGCTGCTAGCCCACCTGTGTGCTCCTACAGTGTTTACTGTAGTGTTAGTAGCTGCTAGCTGCTAGCCCACCTGTGTGCTCCTACAGTGTTTACTGTAGTGTTAGTAGCTGCTAGCTGCTAGGCCCATCTGTGTGCTCCTACAGTGTTTACTGTAGTTTTAGTAGCTGCTAGCTGCTAGCCCACCTGTGTGCTCCTACAGTGTTTACTGTAGTGTTAGTAGCTGCTAGCTGCTAGCCCACCTGTGTGCTCCTACAGTGTTTACTGTAGTGTTAGTAGCTGCTAGCTGCTAGCCCACCTGTGTGCGCTGGCGGGGCTGCCAGGCTTCATCCATGGTGTAGCTGATGTAAGGTCCGCTGCACACGCAGCACTCCAGCATGACCGGGCTAGCCAGGAGCGGTGCAGCCCGGATCCCCCAGGACGGCCAGCCCTCGACGTGCAGGTCCGACTCCATCCCCTTTTGCTTGCCGCTGCCGCCATGGTGGCGACAGAGCATCTTCCACTTCCTGACCTGCAGGGTGAGAGAGAAATCGAATGAAAGCGTGTTCACCTTCAAAACATGAAATAAGGAGTCATTCAAAGGTCAGAGGTCATCGCTGCCTCCTCACACAACACCACATTGCTAGACATCCAAATTAGGCATGACTAAGGTGAATAAACCGCTTCGTGGCTAGGCAAGGTATTGTTATTGGAGGAGCAGTGAAATTAGTTTCCTCTACAGTCGCTGAGTTTCAGTCAGAGTTCAGAGGTAAATCTGAGCTCCTTGTGTTCCAGGCAGAGTCTTAGCTGTACTCGTACGTGTGTAATGACAATAAAGTTGGATCTAATCTAATCTCCTCCCTGTGTGTTCAGCTGTATGGGGATCACCTCTCTCCTCAGGAGGCTTTACACCGCGTCTCTATGGAACACTGCCCAGAGAGACTCTGGGGTCGCACACCGTCACACATCCCTATGGGGTTAGCTACAATAGCACAAAATGGCCGCCGCTCCTCATGTTGGATGGATGCGTTAGCGAGCCCAAATGTCTGTTGCGTAACGGTGTCCTTGGCAGACACTCCATTTGAGGCTTACGGAGTGGAGCCGTCGAAAAAAGGAATTCGTCAAGGCCTCCATCTGCAACCGCCATCCCTCCTGCCTTCTGAAATGGTGATGTGGTGTGTGTTTGTGTGTGTGTGTGTTTGTGTCATGATTGATCCGCCCTCACTTGTCACTAATTGTTGTGAATCCGCGGGATTACTGAAAATGTCGACCGAACATGTCGTCCATTTCACCTGCAACCTCCGCGATGGTCTTGACTTCATTCTTTTTTTCCTCCATCTGATCCTGATCTACACTGAACTCCCCCCAAGCAACCCCCTCCAACACACACACACACACACACACACAAGTCAGTGTGATTTATCACCATTGTGTTCACTTTTGACCTTGTTCCCAGGAAGGTGGCACACATTCCACCGAAAGTTCAGGAAGTTGTCCGTTCAGGAACTACCTCTCTAATCCTCGCCCCAACCCGCCGCCACTGTCTCCAGGCCCCCCCGGACCCAGAAACCCGTGTTTGAGCATGTCAACATCAGAGGCATCGTTAGGTATTAAGAGTTACGTAAAGAGATGCCCTCGACCCTCCTGTCACATATA
>CM059327.1:3086038-3120254 GCA_030340685.1 Protosalanx chinensis | reverse complement strand
AGAATCCTAGCCTTCAGAGCCCCACCCCCGCTCCCTCCCGCCCCCCAGTCCATGCACCCGGCTTAGGCCATGGTTCCTGCGTCTTGCTGCAAAACTAATTTCTCCCCAGGGGGAAAAATCAAGTTGAAAGGTGAAGTGGATTTCTCATTCTTCCTCTCCACTTTCTCCCCCTCCATCCCTCCCTCCCTCTCCCTGTCCTACCCTCCTCTCCCCTCCCCCCTCCCTGTCCTACCCTCCTCTCCCCCTCCCTGTCCTACCCTCCTCTCCCCCTCCCCCTCCCTGTCCTACCCTCCTCTCCCCCTCCCCCTCCCTGTCCTGCCCTCCTCTCCCCCCTCCCCCTGCCCTCTCTCCCCCTCAGTGTTTGATGGTGACGCTCTTCACCTCGGTGAAGAAGTGGAACGAGTCCTTCCCGCCCTCCCTCCCCACTCCGGACCTCTTCATCCCCCCGAAGGCAGGTTCAGGTCCCTGACCAGCCAGCAGTTGGTCCACACCAGCCCCGCCTCCAGCCTCCTGGCCATGCGGTGCACCTTCCCCACGTCGCGGGACCACACGGTGGCCGCCAGCCCGTAGCGCACGCCGTTCCCCCGGGCCACCGCCCTCGTCCTCGCCGCCGTCGAAGGGGCTGACGCAGACCACGGGGCCGAAGATCTCCTCCTGCATGACGCGGGAGGCGTCGGCCACGCCCGTGAGCACGGTGGTGGGCATGTAGTAGCCGCCGGCGTGGCCCGCGGGGAGCTGCAGGGGGTCCACGCCCTCGCCGCAGTGGACGGTGGCGCCCTCGGATACGGCGAGCGCCACGAAGCTCCTTACCTGAGGAGAAGGGGACGCGGCGTGATTTGGGGATTCGGGGAAAGGAGGTGGAGTTTTCAGGACCCTGTTTGTGTTACCATGGTGACTCTGGGATCAGGGTCTGGGTCTCACCTTCTCCAGGTGCTCTCGGCTGATCAGCGCTCCGTTGCTGCTGTCGGGGTCAAAGGGCACGCCGGTCTTCCACTTCCTGGCTGCCGCCACAAATCGCTCCAGGAATTCTGGGTAGATGCTGCGTTCCACGTAGATCCTGCTGGTGCACAGGCAGATCTCTCCCTGGGGTCAGGGGGGAGGGGGGAGGGGGGGAGGGGGGGTTGGAGACAGGGCGAACGGGAGGAAGAGGAGGGTAGGAACAGAGAGATGAACCACGAAAGGATACAAGAAAGAGAAGATGAGAAGGAGTAAAAAAATACAGTATATACTGTAGATATCCAAACAATTCCCTGCTTGCTCTAAGTTCTGACACTATGAGGTAAGACTGCCATCTTGTGGCCAAGTCTGAAAAAGAAACCTACGTCACTAAAAATGTTATACTGATTTCCCAAACAGACCCCTTAAAAAGACCGCTGACAAAGAAATAAGATAAAAAGCTTACAGTCAGGTCAGACTCTGACTCAAACTCATCCTCGTCCACGATTGGCTCGTTGGAACGTTCTCTCACCTGATTGGAGAAGCTGGAGCGGACCGTGGTGGGGATGCATTGGTCCAGGTCTGCATCAGCGAACACCAGGGCGGGGTTTTTCCCCCCCAGCTCCAGCGAGAGCTTTTTACAGTAAGGAGCGCTCTGCTCTGTGATTAGCTGAGCGGTTGCCGTGGAGCCGGTGAAGGAGATCAAGGGAACGTCAGGGTGACCCACCAGGGCGCTGCCGGCCCTGGGACCAGTACCAAAGACCATGTTGACCACACCTGCTGGGATGCCTGGAGGGAGGGAGGCGGGGGAGGGAGGGATGGATGGATGGAGGGAGGGAGGGAGGGATTTGAGACACAGCGAAGGTGCAGGAGTTATATTTTCACCAGTACAGTGTCGTCCCATTCAGTATTGTTGAAAGGGAGCTACACAGAGGAGAATTCAGTCAGAGGGTGTTTTAGGGTGTGTAATGTTGAACTGTGGGAACTGTAGTCCTACCAGCTTCCTCCATCAGTTTACACATCATCCAGGCTGTCACTGAGGTCATCTCGCTGGGCTTGGCCACCACGGTGTTGCCCGTAGCGACAGCTGGGGCTATCTTCCACGTGAGCAAGTAGAGAGGAAGGTTCCAGGGACTGATCAAGCCAGCTGCACGCGCACACACGCACAGACACACACACACAAACACACACACACACACAGGAGAGTGAGCACAGCTAGATACATCATTTGGCTATTTCGCACACACAAAAAAGATCACCCCTCCTCAGCTGTCTTTCACACACACACACACACACACACACACACCCACACACACCCCCCCCCCCCCCACACACACACACACCCCCACACACACACAGCGGGGGCCCTCACCCACTCCCACAGGGCAGCGCAGGGTGTAGTTGACGCAGCCCATGTGGTCCATCTGGCTGCAGTCGGTGGTGTGGTGGAGGACGGACGAGGCGAAGAAGCGGAAGTTGTCCACGGCCCGGGGGATGTCGACGGTGCGGGCGAACGCCACGGTCTTCCCTGGTGGGACACACGGCAGGACGGGTGATGCTGCATCCTGCACCCTCTGCTACATTACGCTACCTTCAGCTGGTTTTCATTGAGCAGAATGTTTCCTACACGGTAATGTGGACTGTGAACTGAATCTAGTTTCTCCCAGGCTCTTTGATATCTTGAAGAGACGGATGCTGAGTGCAGAAGACTGACGAGGGTTATGTTGTCCAATCCCCCAGAGTGGAGAGGGAATACTCGTTAACAAAACGTTATTCTAGCTTTTTGGAACTCTTTTTGGGGGGTGGACACTTGTCCACGTCAGTGGAGTCACATGTGTGGAGTCCCCACTGTGGCTACATGACATTATGTCCTTGGGCAAGGCACTTCACCCTACTTGCCTCAGGGGGAATGTCCCTGTACTTGCTGTAAGTCGCTCTGGATAACACCGTCTACTAAAGGACTCAAATGTAAATGTGAGCTGAAATTCAGCAGTTTGAGCCCCGTCTCAACCACACTACCAGTGCGGTTGTGGTCGCGCTGTGGTCTGGTACCTTGGTCTTTGGATTCGGCCTGGGCAAACTCTTCCAGGCGAGCCTCCAGAAGATCAGCTAACTTGTTGAGGACCCGCCCCCCTCTCCGCAGGGCTACGAGATGACCAATCAGGGAAGGCCTTCTTGGCGGCCTGCACCGCTGCCTCTACCTAGACCCCGGATCAGATGTTGAGACATTTATTGCCCTCTTCAAAGGGATGGATGGCTTCTCAGTGTAATATGGATGTGTGCGTGTGTGTGTGTGTGTGTGTGTGTGTGTGTATAGGGAGGGGTTTGCACATGACACATTAACGTGAAATAACATTCTCATTCAGGTAGAAGTTTGAATGAATCTACTGAGGAAAATCAGGTGCCACAGATGTTATCAAATAGTTCTGACTGCATATACAGCCATAGTAGTTAGCCTAAACCTGGTGTCTCAGCTTAATTATTACCTTATGTTATTTACTTTGCAAAGAGCAAAGGTGACTGCCCTGACTATGCAATAAGAACAAGTTAGTAATTACATGTAAACTACGAATTTACAAAGAGTCGAATTCAACTTTTCATTTTGTAACAAAACCCCTCCAAATCATAGGCATTTGACAATAAGTTGTTTTTCTAGAGAAATCTATTTTCTAGATCAGGTCCTTTCCAATCAGTGCTGCCGGACATGCATCAAGCCTCTCGGCCCCCCACCTCATCCCCGCCGCTGTCCGGTACTTTGCAGTAAACCTCTCCGGTTGACGGGTCGTATGAGTCGATGTGTCTGGAGCAGGGGATAAACTTTCCACCGATGAAGTTCTCCAAAACAAGCAGGTCTGAGGCTTTAGACATGGTTCTTCAGGTCTACAAAAAACCGTTAAACCGCAGCGAGAAGTGGAACCGTGTAATAGTATGAAGTAATACCGGACACCCACAAACGGTCCCTATGAAATAAGAGGCAGGTTCGGTGAAATGCATGAATTTCCTTATGACCAATTGAACTTTGGTGCGGTGTGTCGACAGAAGACGGACCCAATCGTTACCGTGAGGAGGCAGGGTCACCGACAGGTTATTGACTGAGCATAAAAAAAGGGGGCAAACCTTCCATATTTCCATGAAAAGGGGGAAACAGGATTGGTCAAGACCCAGAAGTAGTTTGATGTACGTCAATATCACACAGCAGCTAAACTTCAAACCCACCCCACACATTTCATACGTATCCAGCAGGCATCCTTCAACACTATAAAAGAAATGTCCCAACTGGAAATGTATTCAGATGCAGTTTGTCATACAAGTTTATTCACACTTCCCCCCCCCCCTCCCCCTCCAGACCACCATCAACCATTTTCATTTTAGTGGATTCCCTTTGATATTTGCCACCGGTTTGAGATGCAGAACAATTAGTATCAGAATTTCACCATAGTCCTTCGAATTGTGTCAGATTTCATTTCGAATCCGACGATTTGAGTTTAGTCTGTTTGCCATTTGATTTAACTTCAATATCATTTGAACCTTCACTTGTCCCAGTAAAATGATAAGATCGTGGCCTGTTTGCGAGAATGAATTCCTCCTCGAATCCTCTCAGGTCAGAGTGAAATGTAAGCTAAAGTTGTCATCTAGTCGTGAGAGAAAACCTTTGCTTTCCCCTCGCGACTGTGGATTCGAAATGGTTTCAACTCAAATGTAGTGTAAGGAAACAGAGTGGGCAAGATCAGAAGGTTCCGGAAGCTTGTCCTCCCAGCTCCCCCCCCTCAAGTGTTCTGAAAGCACAGAATAACAGCTTAGATCGATACGGCCGACCACAGGTTGAACCGCTTTCAGATGGAGTGGAATACACTTGAGAGGGAGAGGGAGGGAGGATCCTCAAGTATTGAGATGCACCCCCCCCCCCCCCCCCCCCCCCCTGATTAACTTGCTGTCGAGCAGAACTTGCACACTTGCCTCAACACTACCTCACGACTCAGGGATGACATTCTCTTAAATAAATCAGTCAAAAGAAATTACCCACAACAATTTGCGCTCAATAAAATTAAACAATAGCTTAAAAAACACAATTCTGAAAGATTGTCTCTCAGGGAAAGGTGTCATGAACTAGTTCCGAGCCCCTGGCGTATGTCCCGTGCTTTCAACATTTCTCCTCGAAGCTTGGATAAGCAGAACGTATGTCAGACGGTTTTATTATTATCTTTAAGTCGAGTCATTGCTCTGGTTAAGAGAGGCAGAGCGGCGGCCATTTTGAGATGGGGCTTGTTAACCTGCCGTGGTTGCGTGGCAGTCTGTGTGGATCGTTGCAGTTCTAATGTGCGTCAAGCTGTTATGGAGGTACTGCGATGGATGGATGGATGGATGGATGGAAAGATGGATGGATGGATGAGGCCTCAATCATGAGGTCACGAATGACAGTCTCTAAAGAATTGCACTTTGAGGGCACGCTGCCTGGAGCTGGTCTGAACTGGTTCCAACCGGATCCTGGGCAGCCGTCATTCTTTAATCTGCAAAAACAGATTGAAACAGGAGAATCCCAGTTGTAATCATTGACAAGACAACAACAACAAAAACAGCATTACATTTACATTTAGTCATTTATCAGATGCTCTTATCCAGAGCAACTTACAGTAAGTACAGAGACATTCCCCCCTGAGGCAAGTAGGGTGAAGTGCCTTGCCCAAGGACACAACGTCACATAGCCACAGCCTGGAATCGAACTCGCAACCTTCCGATTACTAGCCCTACGCCTTAACCACTGAGCCACCTCACTCCCCATTAGGAGGGAGAAAAAAAATCTTGCTTGAATTTCTTAGCCCTCTTATGAAAGACAGACAGGAGGGTACCCAGCCTCGACTCGTATCTGTAACGAGATGGGGTCTTCAGCCTGGTTACCTCGGTGACAACACCTGCAGCGATGGTGGAGCCCACGTAGCGCAGCATGAAGCGACCCAGCTCCTTGAAGTCCTTGTAGAGCTCCAGAGCCACGGGCCTCTGGGTCTGGATCTCCACGATGGCGTTCATCCCCTTCCCCAGACACCTGAGCAGCAGGGGGGGCAGGTTAACCTCGCGCCGTCCCTTAACCACACACGCCACGCTGGGGCTTCACTCACTTTGGTTTGTTCTTGATCACCTCCCCACTGCTCTTGTGCAGAACGCTCAGCAGCTTCCTGATGGTGGCTGGCTCACTCACAGTCTGGTAGTGCAAAAGTACCTGAGCAACCAAACACATACACACACACACAATATATGATATATTATTATCATATTTTTATGAATATATACACTACCGTTCAAAAGTTTAGGGTCACATTGAAATGTCCTTATTTTTTAAGGAAAAGCACTGTACTTTTCAATGAAGATAACTTTAAACTAGTCTTAACTTTAAAGAAATACACTCTATACATTGCTAATGTGGTAAATGACTATTCTAGCTGCAAATGTCTGGTTTTTGGTGCAATATCTACATAGGTGTATAGAGGCCCATTTCCTGCAACTATCACTCCAGTGTTCTAATGGTACAATGTGTTTGCTCTTTGGCTCAGAAGGCTAATTGATGATTAGAAAACCCTTGTGCAATCATGTTCACACATCTGAAAACAGTTTAGCTCCTTACAGAAGCTACAAAACTGGCCTTCCTTTGAGCAGATTGAGTTTCTGGAGCATCACATTTGTGGGGTCAATTAAACGCTCAAAATGGCCAGAAAAATAGAACTTTCATCTGAAACTCAACAGTCTATTCTTGTTCTTAGAAATGAAGGCTATTCCATGCGAGAAATTGCTAAGAAATTGAAGATTTCCTACAACGGTGTGTACTACTCCCTTCAGAGGACAGCACAAACAGGCTCTAACCAGAGTAGAAAAAGAAGTGGGAGGCCGCGTTGCACAACTAAACAAGAAGATAAGTACATTAGAGTCTCTAGTTTGAGAAACAGACGCCTCACAGGTCCCCAACTGGCATCTTCATTAAATAGTACCCGCAAAACACCAGTGTCAACATCTACAGTGAAGAGGCGGCTGCGGGATTCTGGGCTTCAGGTCAGAGTGGCAAAGAAAAAGCCATATCTGAGACTGGCCAATAAAAGAAAAAGATTAAGATGGGCAAAAGAACACAGACATTGCACAGAGGAAGACTGGAAAAAAGTGTTGTGGACGGATGAATCCAAGTTTGAGGTGTTTGGATCACAAAGAAGAACGTTTGTGAGACGCAGAACAAATGAAAAGATGCTGGAAGAATGCCTGACGCCATCTGTTAAGCATGGCGGAGGTAATGTGATGGTCTGGGGTTGCTTTGGTGCTGGTAAGGTGGGAGATTTGTACAGGGTAAAAGGGATTCTGAATAAGGAAGGCTATCACTCCATTTCGCAACGCCATGCCATACCCAGTGGACAGCGCATGATTGGAGCCAATTTCATCCTACAACAGGACAATGACCCTAAACACACCTCCAAATTGTGCAAGAACTATTTAGAGCAGAAGCAGGCAGCTGGTATTCTATCGGTAATGGAGTGGCCAGCGCAGTCACCAGATCTGGACCCCATTGAGCTGTTGTGGGAGCAGCTTGACCGTATGGTACGCAAGAAGTGCCCATCCAACCAATCCAACTTGTGGGAGCTGCTCCTGGAAGCGTGGGGTGCAATTTCTCCAGATTACCTCAACAAATTAACAGCTACAATGCCAAAGGTCTGCAATGCTGTAATTGCTGCAAATGGAGGATTCTTTGACGAAAGCAAAGTTTGATGTAAAAAAAATCTTATTTCAAATACAAATCATTATTTCTAACCTTGTCAATGTCTTGACTATTTTCTATTCATTTCACAACATATGGTAGTGAATAAGTGTGACTTTTCATGGAAAACACAAAATTGTTTGGGTGACCCCAAACTTTTGAACGGTAGTGTATATTTACTGTATATTATATAGAAGTATGAATTCAGACAGTTATAAACAACCTGTACAAGAGGAAGGGTAAGTGTGAGTGAGAGAGGGAGAGAGCGTGAGTGAGAGACAGAGTGAGAAACAGAGAGAGACAGAGAGAGAGACAGAGTGAGAGAGAGTGAGAGAGACAGAGAGAGAGACAGAGTGAGAGAGAGACAGAGAGAGAGAGAGTGAGTGAGAGAGAGAGAGAGTGAGAGAGAGAGTGAGAGAGAGTGTGAGAGAGAGTGAGAGAGTGAGTGAGAGAGAGAGTGAGAGAGAGAGACAGTGAGAGAGAGAGAGACAGAGAGATAGTGAGTGAGAGACACAGCGTGAGAGACACAGAGTGAGAGACACAGAGTGAGAGACAGAGTGAGAGAGAGAGACAGAGGGAGAGAGAGAGGGAGAGAGAGAGACAGAGGGAGAGAGACAGAGGGAGAGAGAGAGACAGAGGGAGAGAGACAGAGGGAGAGAGAGAGACAGAGGGAGAGAGACAGAGGGAGAGAGAGTGACAGAGGGAGAGAGACAGAGGGAGAGAGACAGAGGGAGAGAGACAGAGGGAGAGAGAGAGACAGAGGGAGAGAGACAGAGGGAGAGAGAGAGACAGAGGGAGAGAGACAGAGGGAGAGAGAGTGACTCACAGGGAAGCCCTTGGTGACAGGGACCTCGATATTGAACAGCAGCACTCGGGCCTTGAATCGAGAGCAGGCTCGAATAGGCTCCCTGGGATCGCAGAAAACACAGCCCACGCTGGGGGAACACACACACACACACAGACACACAGAGACACACAGACACACAGAGACACACACACACAGGGTTAGAAGTGATCTCCTCCACAGCGTCATGAGGGCTCAGCTCAGCGACAGAGGCCGGTGCTCTTACTTGATCTTGATGATGTCCATGCCGGTCACTGTGAGGCTGACATGGTCCCCTGCAGCGGCCCAGTCCAGAGGCTCGTCATGGAGGGTGATGCCTGGAGGACAGGTGGGGGGGTGGGGAGGGTCGAGTGTTAGCATTAGAGATATATGGACAGTGCATAAAGAGATGTTTCCCAGAATGCCACTAGGTGGCACTGTGTGACTATTCAGTGATCCAGATGTCACATCCTGTCAAAAGATGCTGGTGTGGAACTCTTAAATACAACTGTGAAGGTAAATGTGTGTGTGTGTGTCGTGGCTTGATTATCTATTATATTTGGCAGGTGTATTACTATGAATTCCCCAAAAGTTATTTGGACGAGTGCTTTGAAACAAATTGATGCAAACATGTTGTCCAGTGTGGTGAAATAAACTCAGAAACTCACTCCGTTCAACCAACACATCCCTAATAATACAAATCATAATGGTGATATAACTCAGTGGGACCTTTAACTGTGCAGGTCTCGTTGGGGGGCATGGCCAGGACTCTGTCTCCAGTCTGGATGTAGCCAGCCTCAATCTTCCCTGTCACGCAGAATCCTGAGCCCTGGTCTGTGGGGGGAAGAGGGAGAGAGAGAGAGCGAGACACACACACACACACACAGAGGGGTCAGACTCAGCCTGCTCTCCAGGCAGTCCAGGCACGGCGTGGGGAGAGGGGAGGACGCTCACCTTTAAACACGTCTGAGACACACAGTCTGAAGGGCTTCTCCACAGACCTCTGAGGAGGCCTGAAGCAATCTGCAGGGAGAGGAGGGGGAGAGAGGGGGAGAGGGAGAAGGAGAGAGAGGGAGGGAGAGAGGGGGAGGGAGGAAGGGAGAGAGAGGGAGAGAGGGAGGGAGAGAGAGAGGGGGAGGGAGGACGGGAGAGAGACGTTAAGAAAAGATAAATAAAAAAACGTTCTCCAGCGCAGAGAGGAACCAGGGACATTAGATTCCAACTGGAGGGATGAAAAAGGCCCTTAGAGAAACTGAGAGAGAACAGAGACCCGGGGGCTGATCATACCGATCTGTCCCAGCAGGCTGGGGCCAGAGTACCAGGATGTGAGCTCAGGCACGGTGCTCCTGGAGGTCAGGTTCTCCCCAGAAAGCCCACTGGTGGGGACGTAGAACACGTCCGAGTCCTGGGAGAAGAAGCACGAGGAGGGGGTTAAGGAGGTGGGGGTCTGGTTGTAGCTTAGCATCGTGGGGCCGGTCAGTGTGCAGGAGGTCACAGGGGTCATGACCCACCTTGAAGCCTGCATGTTTGAGGAAATGGCCCAGTTTGGTCACGATCTCCTGAAAACGCTCCTGCTGCCAGTTCACCTGTCACACACACACACACACACCGCAGACCAACCCAAAGAAAAACAAGAAAATCAAGGCGTCTGTCGATGGAGGTTGCCGTAGCGACAAGCCCATGGCGACCATCTGACCTGGTCCATCTTGTTGACGGCGACGGCGAGCTGCGTCACGCCCAGCGAGCGCACCAGCAGCCCGTGCTCCCGGGTCTGACCCCCGGCCTCGAACCCGGCCTCAAACTCCCCCCTGCTGGCGTCCACCACCAGCACGGCCACGTCCGCCTGCGAGCGCACACACGGACAAACACACACACGTTAACACATACAGCCACACGCACGTCAACACATACAGCCACACGCACGTCAACACATACAGCCACACGCACGTCAACACATACAGCCACACGCACGTCAACACATACAGCCACACGCACGTCAACACATACAGCCACAAAGCCACAAAGTGACTACTCCTCGTACGAGAACCCCTTAGTCACTCTTCTCACACTCGCATGTACGCACACACACACACACACACACACACACACAGAAACACACAGAGACACACACACAGACAAAGAGAGACACACATAAACACACGCACACACAGACACACACACAGACAAAGAGAGACACACATAAACACACACACAGACAGACAGACACACACACACACACAGACAGACAGACAGACAGACAGACACACACACACACACACACACACAGACAAATACACACAGACAGACACACACACACAGAGACATGACACGCAACTGGAAAGGCAGACCAGAGAAAGGACAGTCATCCAGTGAGCGCTGAAATGACTTACACACCCCTTACACAGCAAACGCACACACACACGCTGCACAATGCCTGCTGGGAACTCCACCCAAAGCCACAGTGTCATCATCCAGCCCTGCCTGGGGTGTGGTGCGCCCAACAGTCAACAGACCACCATCAATTACCAACATCAATTACCAACATCAATTACCAACATCAATTACCAACATCAATTACCTGGATGGAATTAAGGTAGTTTGACTTGTCTCAAGGTTTCGGTCAAGAATGAGGAGCCCAATGTGGAGAGGGCGTAATGTAGACTAATTAAGGATTCCCTCCATACTGTATTAGACACAGAGACACACACACACACACACACACACACAGAGACACACAGACACACACACACACAGACACACACACACAGAGACACCCCCACACAGGCTGGTGTACCTGGGCAGCTCCAGTGATCATGTTAGGGATGAAGTCTTTGTGTCCCGGAGCGTCCATCAGGGTGACGACCTTCGACTCCGTCTCAAACTTGGTCATCCCCACGTCCATGGTCACCCCTCTGGGATCACACACACGCGCACAGAGACACACACACGCACAAGCACACACACGTCCACTCATTTACCCTAGGGGACAGCCAGTCTGCAACCTGCAACCACTACCTCTGCCAAAGGGACTCACGTATAGGAGTCTATGTATACAAGTGTGTGTTTATGTACTGGGTGTGAGTGTGTGTGTTTATGTACTGTGTGTGAGTGTGTGTGTGTGTGTTTATGTACTGAGTGTGTGTGTGTGAGTGAGTGTGTGTGTGTTTATGTACCGAGTGTGTGTGTGTGTGTGTTTATTTACTGAGTGTGTGTGTGAGTGTGTTTATTTACTGAGTGTGTGTGTGTGTGTGTTTATGTACTGAGTGTGAGAGTGTGTGTGTGTGTATGCGTGCGTACCGGTCCCTCTCCTCGCCGGTCTCATCCAGGACCCAGGCGTAGGCGAAGGAGGCCTTGCCGGCCTTCTTGGCCTCCTGCTCGTACTTGTGCATGGTGCGCTTGTTGACGTTTCCCAGCAGGTACAGCAGGTGGCCCATCAGGGTGCTCTTCCCCGCGTCCACGTGGCCTGGAGGGGGATCAGACATGGATGTGTCCACAGGGGAGAGTTGGGGGGGGGGCAGAAGTGAAGGAAATCTCTCAGTCTCAGCCTCGCTGACAGCTGCCAATCAGCCTGTGTGTGTGTGTGCAGTTCATCATCCTGCCCCCCCACTTCCACCCACCAATGACCACCAGGTTGAGGAGGGGCTTGCCCCCCTGCCTCTTCTCCAGCTCAGCCTTGATGTTGAGCTGCTGCCTGGCCTTCCCTGGTGTCCGGCCCGGGGTGGTGCTGCTGCTGATGTTGATGCTGGGTTCCTCCCCTGCTCCGGAGCCCCTGGAGGGGGTCTCGGGGCGCTTGGAGGGGGTCTCGGGGCGAGAGCCGTCGTCCGGGCTGCCCCCGCGGCGCCCGGGGGGACTGAGCAGACCGTTCTCCTCCAGGCTGAGGAGACGCAGCACAAGAGTCAGCACAGCATCAACGCCGAGTTTGTCTGAAGTGTGGGTTTGGGGGGTCTAATCCTGGTCGAGGGCCGCTGTCCTGACAGTTCTAGATGTGTCCCTGCTCCAGCACACCTGATTCTAATTAGTGGTCATTATCAGGCTTCCACAGAGCTTGATAACGACCCATCCATTAGTATCAGGTGTGCTGGAGCAGAGAAACATCTAAAACTGTCAGGACAGTGGCTCCTGAAGACCAGGGTTGGATAGCCCTAGGTTAGAGAGAATGTGTGTGTGTGTGTGTGTGTGCTAGTTACCTTGGCACTTCAAAGCCCATGGTCTGTTTCTTGCCTGAGATAGTCATTCGGGCCACTTTGGGGACAACTTCAACGTCTAGTTTATTAGGCCCATCTCTGCTTTTAGCTACGGGAGAGAGAAACAAACACTCACACACAAAATACGGTCTATTTTTCCATCTATGGACATGATACACAGTGAGACACAGACAGACACACACACACACACACACACACACACACACACACACAGAGCAGTGTTCCCTGGCTGTCTACAGAACGAGGACAGCAGGGAGTCATGTGGCTCAGCGGTTAAGGTGTTTGGCCAGTGATCAGAAGGTTGTGAGTTCGATTCCCAGGTGTGGCTACATGACATTGTATCCCTGGGCAAGGCACTTCACCCTACTTGCCTCAGGGGGGAATGTCCCTGTACTTGCTGGAAGTCTCTCTGGGTGAGAGTGTCTGCTAAACGTAATCTAACCAATGTGGCAGTGTTCTAGTGAGACCCAGCTGAGGTGTGCGGTGTGAAGCAGCACTGCGCCCTGTCAGTCCTCTCCCAGGGACAGCAGTCATTCCAGTACCAGAGGTGATTCATCCTCACTGGGGCCGCACACCTCTCGCTGGGCGGCAGGTGCGCATCGTGAAAGGGTTAATTTCAGAACTGACAGTTGCCACTCCCCGTCGCCGTGGAAACAGAACGTTGACACAGCATTTTCTTTGCAGAGAAGGCGCGCGCGCACACACACAGACACAAGTACACACACACAGACACAAGTACACACACACAGACACAAGTACACACACACAGACACAAGTACACACACACAGACACAAGTACACACACACAGACACAAGTACACACACACAGACACAAGTACACACACACAGACACAAGTACACACACACAGACACAAACAGACAAAGGGTAGTTTTGTGGAGATATGAATAAAGTCGAAAAGCTTTCAGAGGTAAAGCATCTCAGAGGAGGTTGAAGATGATCCTGTCCTGGATGACTTTCTCTCACCCAGTCCTCTCAGTATGACGAGCAAACCCCCTCCCCCCCCCCCCCCACCCTTTTCGTTTCCCTCAGATCTGATTCACAAAAACACAGAGCTGCTGTCTTGCACAGTCAGAAAAGCACCGACTCGCAGTAGACTACGTTCCCACGGCGAGGAGCTGGGCAGGGGGGAGGATGCGGAGTGCAGGGTATGGGTCCTGCTCACCCGGGCTACAAGCACACTCACAGGGCAGTCTCTAAGGGGGGTGGGGGTGGGGGGGGGGGGGTGGGCTTTCCTAAGGTGGCTGTTCCCCATCATCACATCCCATCAACTTGGATAGGAATCCTCCTATTAAAACTCTGGACCTTCAACAAAGCTGAACCACTTCAGCTACCATCAGACTGATCATGACGGTCTTTCTGCCCTCGGCCCACGTCACGACAACCGTTCTAAAAGTCACTGAAATAAAAAGAACCCACAGTCACATAAGCCTAAATACACAATCACCTTCCCATCTTGTTCTGGCTACACAAATACAAGTGAATGATGGCTTTTTGGACGCCCTGAGGGGTCTTTAAACAACCCAGCAGTTTGGCCAGGTTCCTGGAGGGCTGAAACCAGGATGTTTGCTACTGTTTACATTTAGTAGACAATAAGTCCTTTCAGCAGACGCTCTTCTCCAGAGGCAAGTAGGGTCAAGTGCCTTGCCGAAGGACACAACTTAATTTTTTCTCCACGGCCGGGAATCGAACCTTCTGATTACTAGTTCACTAGAAACAGTTTGTCTGTGTTCCAACTCCAGGTATTCCCCCAAGAAGGAAAGACCCCTGGGAGTGTGTCCAGGGTGAGTCACCCTCCCCACCCCCTGCCGCTCCCCTGCCACACCCCCTGCCCCACCCCCTGCCCTGGGGTGCTGAGCTTGCGTAGATGGGGGAAGAAGGTAGGCTTGGAGCAGGATATGCAAATGCAGGGCTCCTGTTAAGATCCTTACCACCGCCACACTGTGCTATCCTCAAATGTAGAATGTTCTGGAAAACTGGCAAAGAGCATCACTTCAGCTTCAAGCCTTATCTTCAATATTCCATGTCACCGTAACTACTGTCACTTGTCAACTAAAATCTGTTTGTTGTTGAAAACTACCTTTAGCCACCAGGGTGCGCAAAGAGTTTAAAGGGTATTTTGGGCAATACTTTTAAAAAGTGTTTAAATATGTCTGCTCATATCAATGCCACTCATCTGGGTTTAGAGATTGGTTATGGATTTGAATGAGACATTTGCATGTGTTCAATGCAGGTCATTCATGCTGGGGTGTGGACTGTAGCACATGTTCACTGGCAGAGTTTACCCTGGTGCACGTGTTGCAGAGACAATACCCCAGCCTCTAACCCAGACCCCAGCCTCTAACCCAGACCCTAGCCTCTAACCCAGACCCCAGCCTCTAAACCAGACCCTAGCCTCTAAACCAGACCCCAGCCTCTAACCCAGACCCCAGCCTCTAACCCAGACCCTAGCCTCTAAACCAGACCCAAGCCTCTAACCCAGACCTGAGCGTCTAAACCAGACCCTAGCCTCTAAACCAGACCCTAGCCTCTAAACCAGACCCTAGCCTCTAAACCAGACCCTAGTCCCTAACCCAGACCCTAGCCCCTAACCTAGACTCTAGTCCCTAACCCAGAACATAGCCCTTAACCCAGACCAACCCCTGCCCACAAAAAGGACCTCTGCTGAACCACAGTGCGCTGTTTAAGAGAATCTGCAACTGTCGCAACCAATCTCAGATCGCACCGGAACGACCCAGAAGCTTTTTCCACCCCCGACATGACAGCTGTCCTGCGCCTCACATCCGTCCGTCCCCCCCACCCCCCCCCCCCAAGCTTATGGCCGCTCGTCAGGACTGACGCCACTTTTTCCAGAAGCAACCTTGGTGAACCATGCCCTGCAAAAACCCTCACGCAGCTAACACCTCACAAGGAGCCTGATCTCCGGTCCTCGGCCGAGCCGAGAAGACAACATCAGATTTTCCTACGTAGGTGGTGACACAAAGGAGCGAGCGACAAGAGAGTCGAGCGATCGAATGAGAAGAGGTTGACATTTCTCCAGCGCCGATGCTTCCTGCCAAGACCCACAACAGATCTCATGCGGGGCGCAGAGACGAAACACAACAGCTGGACATCCAAACCCACAACCTGACTTGGAACAACGCAACTCAACACAACATCAGCTCCTACAGCAGTACAGTACAACTATTCTTTCACCTCAGTACAATGACTTGGTTCTAAACACTAAGTGGGGTTTGAGGAACTCAACCCAAAGCAAACACAACCTAGAGGGCCTGAGAGAAACCACACAATATTGAGTCCTTGTGTCCACCCCTCTAGGCAGCAGAAACACACAAACACACTCTGAAGGAACACCTCATCTCACGTAGTTTACACTTTCCCACAGACCTTCAGCAACGTAAACACATACACACACACACACACACACATATACAAACACACACACAGACTAGTTATGTATTTCAGTACTGATAGTACCAAACTTCAAATGAGTCTGTGGACAAACCCTCTTTCGAAAATCCCACACCTTGTATCTACACTTTAAAAGATACAGTAAGAGAAATGACTCAGACTGAAAAGAAGCTCAAACATTCGCTTCATAAAAAATAAAAAAATAAAGTCATCAAGTGGACACTGAAGGGTTGATTATTTTATTGTTTACAGGACAAACTGAAATTCAGGTTTAAAATGTTCTTAAGACTCCTGACAGCTCACGCCATTAGAGGTGTGTGTGTGTGTGTGTCTACGCATCTTGGTGTGGTGGATCTGGTGTGTGTGTGTGAGTGTGTTCACACAGTGTATTACATATTCACTTATGGGACAGACTCCAGGTGTCTAACCCCCCCCCCACACTCTTCCACCACCACACACCCAGCGGTAAACCAGCATAATGGTTAACTGATCCATATTTCCAAAAGCAGAGGCACACCTGCAGGGTCGATCAACCTCCCTAAAATCTCTCACCATCTTTCTCCGTCTTCATGTAGGCTATTCTCTGCTCCAATGTCTGTCTAGCATGATCAATAATACTCCATCCTAAATATCATATGAATTCCTTAAAAAATATATAAATCATAAAAAAATTCATAAAATGTATGTAGGCTGTATACAAAAATAGGATTACATCTCCAAAAAAGTTTGACAAATTTAAAAAAATCACTATATTATGTACAAACTGTCTAATGTCCATCATTTAAACAAAGAAATAACAGTGGTTCGTTTCTATATTCCATAAACTGCTTTTTGTTAAGTGCTCTCTCACTGGTCTCCTTGGTCTACCTGGTAAAAGCCTTCTTCTGATTGGCTCGGACAATGTCGTCAGGTGACGGCGTGTCGAAGCCAAAGGGGGTGATGGGAAATAGAGGCGTCTGCTTCTTCGCTTTCAGCGTCTGGGTCTGAGTAGCATACAGGAAGGCCTTGAAGGTCCTCACAGGCCCCCCACCTCCTGTAGCCTTCATCATCCTCCTCCTCCTCTTCTCACGGCTAGTAGAACGTACGGAAAGTGCGAGGGCAAACACGGAAGGCCGAGCGAAAATGGTAGGGTCCGACCCCAACTGCACCGCAGGGGGGGGTGACAGGTCGTAGTCGTGGCAACTCGGGGAGTTTCTGGGTGACTGGGCCATGAGGGTGCTCAGGTCCGCCCTCTGACCCGACCAGGGCTGTTTGAGGCTGGCCTCGTCCCGCCCCTCTCCCTTTAGACTGTCTGACAAGGCCCCGCCCCCCAGAGTCTTCCCTGAAGACAGCAGGGAGGCCAGAGAGTATTCTGGGATGTTGGAGGAGGAGGGGGTGGTGGTTAAGTGAAGAGAAGCTAGCTGAGCCAGTGAGACGTTCCCCGTCAATCCCGGGGGAGGAACCGGAAGCGAGGGTTTGAAGGCTGCTCCGGATGTGGAGCTCTGCTCTTGTCTGGGACAGGCTGCTCGGCTCTGCAGTGAAGACAGCTCCCCCAGCAGGCCCGGAGGAGAAGGGCTGCTCAGCTTGAAGAGCTGGGGGGAGGCTGCTGGTAGCGTGTGGTTGGCCTGGTGCTGGGCAGCCAGTTCAGACAGAGAGAGCATCTTATCCCCCCCTGCGACAGGTGGAGTCACGTTGCTATGGGGACCTGGGAGGGAGCTGTAGAGGGTGGGGCTACTGTTACTGTGCTCCTGGATGAGTTCAGCCAATGACGGACTCCCTTTCGATCGCGTTCCATTCCCTCCCCCACCGGTTGCTATGTCAACTGGTGGAGTGTTCTGGAAGATGTTGCTGAGCCTTCCGAAACCAGGAGGAGGGCCCAGCGCAGGACCTGTCACTCGGGGGTTGCCTAGCGACAGACTACCCAGCGAGCCTGCGAGAACGGAGGGTGGAGGAGCGCGAGGGCCAGGCCCATATAGAGCGGTGGAGTGTAGAGACGCTAGAGTTCCCAGAGACAAGCCTGTATGCAGACCCGACGGCGAATGAGATGGGGCACTGGGGCCCAGAGATAGGCTGGCCAATGAGGAACCCTGCCCAGCAGGCCCCGGAACCGCCCCCAAAACCGCCCCCTGTCCCTTCTGCTCTGTCATGAGTTGGGCCAGGCTCATGCTGCCACCACTACCCAGACCCCCCGCAACCGTCAACGAGGGCTTTCCGGAACCATCTAAGGTCAAGCTTCCTAAACCAGAGAAATTAAATTTCGGTTCTTCGAGGGCACGACCTTTGACACCACAATTGGTTGGGTTTGACGCTGGCGGCGCTAAGAGTTCGCTCAGGCTGAGAGGGCCGGGAGATGGACGGAGAGGGGTGTGTGCGCTCGCGGACGGCGCTGTCGCAGGTGTGTGTGTGTCGGGTACGGTTTCAGGGAGAAAAGCAGACAAGCAGGCTCCTTACCTTACGAAAGCCAATCGCAGTGGGCGAGAAGACAGAAGAAGGGGGAGGGGGGAGGGCGGGCGTCGTCGTGACGAAGACATGAGAGGAGGAGGGGGGAGACAAGACAGGCATTTCATTACAATTTGCCTACAAGGGAAAACTGCATCTCAGCACCCCACACAATATACACATCTCAAGGGGAACGTTTACTGGTTAAAGCAGGGGTGTCCAATCCTCGTCCTCGAGGGCCACTGTCCTGAAGGTTTTAGATGTTTCCCTGCTCCAGCACACCTGATACTAATGAATGGGTTGTTATCAAGCTATGTGGAAGCCTGATAATGATAATTTATTAGAGTGAGGTGTGCTGGAGCTGGGAAACATCTCAAACTGCCAGGACAGTGGCCCTCGAGGACCAGGATCGGACACCCCAGAGTTACAACTTTGTAACGTAACTTGACGGATTGACTTTGCACCAGGCGTACCTTTCTCTGGGTGGGGGACAGTTGGAGCTTCCTGATTGGTCTTCGCCACGGGTGCCGTCCCCTGGTTGGTCCTTGGCGTCTCCTTGGGGACTCTCTGTGGGAGGGGCGCCGTCCCGCTGTCCCCAGACAGCACGGCATCCAGGGCCCTCTGGGGGTCGTAGCCACAGCTCAGGGCAGCCTGGGTCAAGACCAAGTCTGGTACGGTGTCTCCCAGCACTGCACGCATCTGGTCCAGACAGGAGTACAGCTTACCTACGAGGAAACACACACACGTTACTATAGGAACAGCACAGGGGTAGCAGCCAATGACGTGACGTTCAGATCCTGCAGCCGTCATGGTTACCCTGGTCGAGGGGGTCGAGGTTGGGGGTGACCGTAGGGGAGGTGGGCATCTCCTCATCCTCGCACTCCTCCTCCTCCACGGGCTCCACGTTGGGGGCCGCCCTCTCCTGACGGGAGTAGATGAACTGCGCCGCTGTGCAACAGAGGATCGGCGTTGAACCGTGACGCTACCAGGCTTCGATTCACATCAAATCACTGAATCTAGATTTGTATCAGGCGGGCCAAGTAGGTGCCATCATGGTGCGTAGAAAAACAATCACTGATACAAGTGAAATAGCCTCTGACCTGTAGCTGGTGAGATGCAATAGTCATCGTCCACAGAATGGCCGTACACGTCATCGTCGTCAAAGTCTACGGACACACACACACTGCAGATGAATCCAGGTCTACTGTGTGACTGCTGTTAACAGCCCTCACACACGTATGGCAGAAGTGGCAGGCCCACAACATGTTGTATGACAGCTGCCACTGTGCCTCGTCAGCAATACTGCATAAGGCATGCTGTCTACCCCCCTGTCACAGGTACAGCAGTTCATGTTGATGGCTTATCAACTCATGTATGAAATTAAGTTCATGGTTACGACAGAGAGCTCTAGTTAAACTTGTAAGGTAGCAAACTACAACCATAACCTTTCAGCATTAGCTGAACAGATGCTAGCTAACCTAGCCTGAAACTAAGAGAGTTTGCTAACTTGTTTACAACAGAACTAGCCTAGCTTCAGGCTAGCTAGGCAGTTATCACAGCATAAACCTGTGCTAAGGGGTGGCTTTATACTGCTTATTAGCACGCCAGTCCGAGGACTTAAATACATAAGTCTGTTTAAATGGTGTGTGCAACCTAATTAACACGAGAGTTAAGTACATTTTGATTTTGCCGGCTAGAAATGAAGGCTAATTCAGCAGCTAGCCACATTAGCATCACTCCACGTTAGCTAATCCGGCTAGCGACAATGTAAGGCCTCGAATAGCCTCCAGGAATAAAAAGGCATCGCCATATCATCCGCCAAATCTACCTTCGTCGTAGTTATAACCTCGGACATTTCTATGTCGAGACATGTTGCCTTATTTGTCCAACTTCGTCCCCAAATAAAGGCGGTTAGGTCTCACTGACTGATGTGGCTCGCACTTCACTCCCCGACAGCCATGTTTGAATGCGATGTGCCCAGTGCGCGCGCACTCAAAACAGCTGTCACATGTTGCCAGCCCAACTAGTGGTTCCCAGCATAGACTGGGTCCTGCATGTTATAGACTTTTCCCTGCTGTGATTCTAATGCATTTTCAGCATGCCCTGATTCTAATGCATGTTCTGCATGCCCTGATTCTAATGCATTTTCCTTTCTTGGGTATTCTTCAGAGCTAGATAACAACCCATTCATTTGGAATCAGCTGTGTTGGAGCTGGGAAACATGTCAAACATGCAGGAAAGGGGGTCCCTGAGGACCAGGGTTGGGAACCACCTTGGCAGTGAACTGGCACAAAAGTGTCAACTTTCCCTTTGGCCGAGGAGAGGCAAGACTGACAAGCCCATCTAAAGCTCAGATGAGCTTTTTGTCTGGTTTATTATTGGGACACGTCTTGACATTATTGATATTTTCTAATTCAATGTGTTTAGATTCCTCGGCCTCCAGTGAAACAGGTTACACACTCTAATTATTCCCATCTCAATTGCTTTTCTACGAAAAGTAAATAACCATAAAAGATACAGCTTTCTGGTTGGTGGTTTCTATGATGTATCGGTAGTAGTTAGTTTTGTTTTGCTGGACACATGATGTTGATGGAGAGATTAAATAAGCCTCCCAGCAATGGGCAAAAAAACTTTCAACCTGAAGTATTTACAGTGCAAACAACTCCTAACCACAAATTATCACCTCAGTAGACCCTGTGGAAAATCTGTCCGATTCTCATAAATGTCTTTGTGTTGGTTGTTCTATGAAATTCCAGTTTAGTGCTGGACTCCACGAGTGTCTTCGTGAAAGCTTCAAGATTCTGAGCATCTTCTGTCATTGTTTTACGTCTTCGTTTAAAGGGGTTGCAAGATGCGGTGGAAAGTGCAGAGAACAACCACATGCATGCATGCAGACCCACCTGTTTAGTTTGGGTGTGTGCATCCTCTTTTTTTTTTTTTTAAAGGTTATACCCTTTGGTGATCACCCAGCCTGGCCCACCCTGTGCACAACGCAAACACAGTCACACAAGGTGCATGTCACCAAGGGAGTGACATCACTTTTTCCTATGCCCCTTGGGTTGCACAAGCCAGGCTCAGACCCCATCTGGGCCACTCAAGCTGACGGAACGACAAGGGATGGAATCCTTGCGGTGGTCTGATGCGATCTGGGTCTAGAAGGGAGGAGGTTTGGGTGCTGAAAATGTCAGACCAAAAAATCTGATACTGCGAGTGTTGCAGACAGATCAGACAGCACATCTGTATGACAGATGAAATATGAGGTTGTGAGTGCGTGTCCCCTGTCTAAAAATAGGACTTTTAAGAGACACACCTGCTTAGGTAACTCTGGAAAGCTTTTCAATGGGCTTATGTTGCAGGTGGCAGTTTGTCATGAAGTGGCCTAGATAGAGGGAGATTGGGGGGGAAATAAGGAAGGAGAGAGTATGAGAAAGAAAGAGGACGTTAAGGAAGAAAGAAGAGCTCTCATGTGATAGTGACAGTGATGATGTCATGGCGGGTGGTAGACAGTTGTATTGTGCCCTGGGTTTCACCTCAAGTTAGGGTGTGTGTGCGTGCGTGTGGAGAGAAATCGAGTGTGTTTACGTAGGTGGAGGTATCCCCCCCTACATTCCACTTCCTGTATTTTGATGTTGCACTGCTGTAACACTTTGTGTATAAACATGTATACAAAAAACACACACACACACACACACACAAACACAAATGTGCACGTTCGTATGCAGGCACAGGCATGGATGCACAAGCGCACGCACATAAACACACACACACACACAAATACAGTCAGAGGATAGGGGTCACACAGGGGAAGAGAAAGGGGAACACTTTGGGAAACATGATGAAATGTTTGTGGGTCATAATCTCCAAGCTAAAAAGTGCTATCCATGACAAATGTACCTGCATGACAAAGAGAGGAGGAACTACATTAAACTGGGCGTGCTTCTCTGACAGACAGAAAACAATTATCCTTGTTTTATACTCACACAGAGGAAAAACTTGTTTTACTCTCCGTGTGTATGACTGACCTTGGAGTTAGATGATTCACTCACCCAGTTCAGACGGATTACTTTTTTAATTCTTACTCTAAATGGATGACGCAGAGACCGTATGATGAATATAATTATGCTGTAAAGGTGTGAAAGGAATGTGTGGCCCTTATGTTAAGAGTTCGCCCCTAACGCACACTATGATGCCCATTCCACTGAAGTCCTTAAAAAAGAGCCCATCACAAACATGTGTTTGTAGGTATGAAAGTGTTTCCACAAAAGGTAAACCGATAATGTGTTATCAATATTTGGATCACCCCGTAAATCTGATTCAGTGATTGGAATGACTTCTTATTCCAAGTTGGGTTTTGACTTACGTTGCTGGTTCGCTCTGGCAGCATGTCTGACTATGAAAGGGTATCAGAAGGTATGAAGTGAAATTTTGCATAAATCCTACAATACAAGGGAGACAGAAAAAAATTGCGGACTACTGTCCACAGAGATATCGTTAAAGAAGTCTAATGAGAAATTCACATGACACTGTGTTCTAAAAAGACACAATGATGAAGGAAAAACTTTTGTCACAGTAAGAAAAATATTGCACCCACCACTTTTTACCTCTGAAGCTCGTAACACCACTATCACCTGTCGCACACACATACACACACATACACACACATACACACACATACACACACGTACACACACACTACCCCGCCTATTTGTGGGGGCTCTGAAAGCCTGATGGTCATTCAGCCATGGGCCGTCATGTAGAATAATTCAAATGAACCTACTTGTGCACACAGTGCTTTGCAAAAAGAGGCTACCCTCACAAAGCCTGCCTTTAACCTGTCCAATCGTGCCCATGCAAATGTCCTGAGCTCAATGAGTTACTCAGGTAGACTAGCTTGACCCACTGCAGGGGATTTGCATAGCCTTGCTCTGCCTTTGATTTAGCTGAACTTATCAAGGCCCCAGGGGAGTTTACTTTCAGTGCGTGCGGTTTTATCAAGATGTAGTTTTTGACTATTGTCCTCTAGGGAAAAGTCAAACAGATTCGAACTCACAAGGATATACACATCTTTTGTCATTGGAAAGCAATTATTGTGTGTAACAGTGTAAACAGGGTGTCCATGTCATATAGCCTACAGGTGAAAGTATAGTCAACAAATGACGAATGTTGTGTAGGCCTACTTTTACTTGGATGACTTTTGGTTGGTTTATACAAAAATGTTATCATGCAAACTTTTTGTTTAACGCATTTGACCCATTTGACCCTTTATTACCATTGGACTCATATTTAAGTATGTTTAGGTTGAATACAAAGTATCCCTCCAATAGTAAATGGTTGAATGGACATCTCATACAACAATAAAAAGAGAAACAAATGGGACGTCTTGTCTTGTCTTTGTGGAGCCCCCATCACGTGAGGGTGAGTGACCCCGTACAATGGCGTCATTGGGGGTGACGATCATTATAAGTGACATGGGCAATACGGTCGCTTAAGACAAGAAAAACACATGAAAATGTGAAAAAGACGCACATTTATACGTAGTGTAAACTATTTAAAGCCCTGATCGCCTATGTGTATTTTTTTGTAAGTCATTAAGAGTGTTTATATAAAAAAAAATGATGGGATGAGAAACGGCGTGACAAACCGGCTCACGCGGATCCACGTGTTTGTCAAGTGAAAGTTGGCGCTCCTCAGAGTCAGTTCTCGACGTTTCAACATTTCGTTTTCTTTTTGATTTACGGTCAAACACAATGCCACACGTTGGTAAGCGGTGTGTAGGTAGGTTACACACTGGAAACGACATGTTATGGGCTTACTGGCGTGCATTCCTCAAATGTAAGAATGAATTTATATGAATAAGCGCGCAGTAGGTGCGTGGGAGGGGGTGTTGGTGGTGGGGTTCATCTGTATCCACAACACCACCGGGGCACCAGAGCAACAAGTATCCAGGGAGAAAAGCGTTTCAACATCCCTTTCTGCGGTCTCTAGGCTACTTTCCATTCCTTTCAATTGTTGACATTGTTCTCACATACAATAACCCTCTCCCTTCTTCTTTTTTTTGTTATCTTAAAGAAACTGGAAACAGCCTCGTGAAAATTGCCCGAGTTTAGCGCGGACCGGGTGGAAATACGCGCCCCCACGAAGTTAGACTCTCTCGCTGTGTGATGCGCATGCGCAATGCCCTGGGGCGCCAAATGAAGCGGGAGGGGAGGAGCGCGCGCCCCTCCGCAGTGTGGCACGCTGCTGTTTACATGCATTATAATGTCAACCTGCTTCCTACTCCCAGAGATACTCTGACATCGCGGAGCTGTGAGCACACGGCAAAGCCTCTATCTTGGTGAAACTTACAATGGCTCGGCGGCCCAGAAACAGGTATGTTTCTACATCATCATCATCTTCATCTTCATCTCCGGCTCTGCATGCAGGTTGCTATATTCTGTGCGTCTCATTCATCGCGTTCCCATGCATATGTTACAGTGTACTTTCCGATCACGTTAAGGGGTTTATTTTGAGAATACTTTTTTAGTTTTTCCAACTTTGTTTCTCCGCACATGGGCGTGTGGAGGAAGCGGGTTTGGGGGGGGGGCAGTTGTGAAAAGAGCGTTCTGTGTTTCGCGTGGAGAAGCGCACTTGTGCTGCTGGGCGCGCAGATGACAGGTGGTCGGTCCGGGCACGCGTTTCTGGCTGGCTGCTGTCATGTTAGTGTGGGCGGGGGGGAGGGGGGGGGGGGGGGGGGGAGAGAGAGAGAGAGAGAGAATGAGAGAGAGAGAGAGAGAGCGCTAGTGTGTGGAGTTCGTTCTTTTTGCCCCCTAAACTGACGCTCCGTGGGTTTTGCGGTGCGCAGTGGCCCTTTGCGGATTACGGTTCCACTGATCACAGGTCCGACTCAGCGGTCAGTCTGGACTGGGGGAACACATGGGGGAACAGGCGGGCGGGTTCTAAAACACATCGCTTTCGCTGTTTATTGGTGGAGATTAAGTGCAAGGTGCATCTGGAACCTTGGGATTATGGTTATTGTATAGTCACCTAGCCATGAAATAATTTCACTCTCACAATTTCACTTTTAAGGTGGTTATAGTTTATAGCTAGCCACAAATTTCGAGCAGTTTGAGAACAAATAGATACCGGCTTCGTACGCACTTGTTGGCCTTTAACATGGGACATTGCATTTGAGCATACTGGCAATGAACATTACATTGTATGTAACATTTTACAGCGCACCATGCACGTTTTGTAGGTGAAGTGTGTTTTGAGTCACTGCTCCCGCCTCCGGTCCAGCCGTGTGTGGCGGTACTGGCTCAGATGTCCCGTTGTCAAACCCAGATCACAGTAACCAAGCTTCCCTTAAGAGCCTCCCTCTCTCCCCTCATTACCTCTAAACTTGAGGTAAACTTGAATTATGCACGGTCATTAGTCACGATATCCTTCTCTTCTATGAATTTTGCTGGGGATAAAAGAAGCTCAAAGGCGTATTTTGTTTATTGTGTTCCTCCTATTAGATGAAGACAGCTGTATACTTTTTTAAGGACTAACACCAACTAATACTGAATGTTTTCATGTTAGACAAATTCACCTTTATTCTTGTATATTGTGGCTGGACAAATATAAATCACACTTCAGGAAGTTGATAAAAATTAGAGGGCTATCCGCATACCAAGCTTATCCTTTCAAAAACAGCACACACACACACACACATTCAGCACACCGGGTTCCTGTACACCTGTCTCCCTGTCTCACACAAAGGTATCCTATCAGGACTCCACGTGTCCTGTGCTCTGATTGGCTAATGGGCTTGATCATTGCGTGTCGCTCTGACAATGCAAGTGCAGGTCTGGACACGCTGAGGTCATGAAATGATGATCACCTGTGCCAATCCTGGTATCTGTGGAAACTAAAAACACCCACCCCAGAACCAGTTCTGTTCTCCCCTTGTGGGCGTCTGGCTCAGTGCCGGCAGCCAAACCTGCAAGAGGGACTGGTTCTGTCAAAGTGTGTGTGTGTTTCTTTTGACTTAGTGCGCTGTACATGTGTTTTTATAAAAAAAAAAGTTTGGTTTTCATTCAAGCAGGTATGTGACAAAAGGCGTTTCTCACTTTCACCCTCGTTTTCTTTTCCTTTTCTTTTTTTTCATTTCTCCACATCTCTCGCTCCTTCTCTCTTCCTCCTCTTCTGGTGTCCTTCCTCAGTGTTTACAGTAGCGAGGAAGATGATGATGAGGTTGAGATGTATGACCACGATTATGATGGACCTCTGGCCAAGACAGGAAAACGCCATCTTGGAAAAACACGCTGGACCCGGGAGGAGGTACACACACTCGTTCACACACACACACACGCGCGCACACGCACACATTCAGACACAACGTTTTAAAATCTCTAAAGGTTTTAATTTGTTACAGGATGAAAAGTTAAAAAAGCTGGTCGAGCACCATGGGTCTGAGGACTGGAAAATAATTGCCAGTTTTCTTCCAGTAAGTCACACACACATGCACACAAACACACACACACACATTTTCAACCACAACACAAGTTGTTGTGTGTGTGTATTGGCACAGATTTTAGAAGTAACATCTGTTGTGTATTCCATAGTATCTGCATAGTTAATGGGGGATTTGGTGACAACCAGTCATTCCCAATGGGAACAATAAAGGCTTATATGCATGAGGTGTATTGTGCGCGCGAACACACACATACGCACACTTAGAATCCCCCCCACACACACAAATCATGCATGAGTGTAAGCAGACAAGTGATACAATTTAATTTCTCAAAAAATAAAGCTTATTTTCTGGTCTTGTCTGGAAATGAGAAACTAGAAAGGCTGCCCTATCTGAGCACCTGCTCCACACACACACACACACACACACACACACACACACACACTGTGAATGAATGACATCCAACCAGGCATAGGACTGATCCCCTTACACACCAAAAACACTCACGCACACGTCACACAACTACCTTCACCTGCTCTTCACCCAAGTCGAATTTCCATCCCAACAAGGCCCATACGGAATATACCATTGTTCTAACCAGACTCCATGGCAACCAGCCAATAGCTCTAACAGGTATTTTTCTGGACCAACAGAACAGAACAGATGTTCAGTGTCAGCACCGGTGGCAGAAAGTCCTCAACCCAGAACTCATCAAAGGTCCCTGGACCAAAGAGGAGGACCAGAGGGTACGTACAGATCCAGACGAGATGAGCCAACCAATCGTAGATCTTCTAGAACTGAAGCGGTCCACGTACCGCATGCAGGTTCCGGAAGTGCCGGAACCTTCTATCTAACGTCAGTGAAGGAAACCTTTAAGACTTCAGCATTCTAGAATGTTACAGAACCAGAACCAGTAGGCCAGCTGCTTGGAAAGAACCTAACCGCAGAACGCATCTCAAAGCAACCAATCACTTTACTCCACCTCAGAATAATGCGTTTATCCGGCGTTGGGAACAGCCAGCTATAAAGTTTCACTGAGATAAACGGTGCTTCGTCACTCAAGAAGTCAGTGAAGGGTGCACATCAGCCAAAGGGAGTTGTGTTTCAGCGCAGATGCGAGGGAGGTAATGATTAGCAGGGGAAGCTAACATATCATGTGGAAACTCCCTTTGCTGATCGCTAGCAGGTGCCCCTAGTCGTACAGGGGGGAGATAGTTGGTGAGGGAAGGGGTGAGGAGAGAAAGAGAGGCGGTGACGAAAGAATGGGAATACGAGGAAGAGATTATTTGTGTCTTCCTCCTTCCCCCCCCCCATGGTTCTGTCTCACTCTGTCTATCTCTTTTTATCTCTTCATCTCCCCCCCACCTCCCCCCTCTAAACCCATATCATCCTGTCCGGCCACTTCCCCCCCCTCGCCCTACCCTACCCCTCCCCTCCCCGCCCCCCGCTTCCTGTCCTCTTCTTCCTCCTTAACCCTCCCCACTTCCCACCTCCCTCCCTCCCCCCCCCCCACTTCCTATCCTCTTCTTCCCCCCTCCCCCCCACCAGGTCATAGAACTGGTCCAGAAGTACGGCGCCAAGCGCTGGTCGGTCATCGCCAAGCACCTGAAGGGGCGCATCGGCAAGCAGTGCCGCGAGCGCTGGCACAACCACCTGAACCCCGAGGTGAAGAAGACGTCCTGGACGGAGGAGGAGGACCGGATCATCTACCAGGCCCACGAGAAGCTGGGAAACCGCTGGGCCGAGATCGCCAAGCTGCTCCCTGGCAGGTAGGCAGCCCCCCCGCCCCCCCTCCAGAGCTCCAGGGGCCCCGCCCCCACTGGTGCCTTCTGGTTCGGCCTGAAGGAATGAATGAATCCTGGGTGTGGGGAGGTGTAATGTACGCACCTCGACTGTGTGTGTGTGTGTGTTACTGCCCAGGAGAGATAATGCTATTGAGGTGTGTGCGTGTGGAGTTTTGTAATGACGCGCGCGCGTGTGGATGCGTTTATTGCCCAGGACTGATAACGCTATCAAGAACCATTGGAACTCCACCATGAGGCGCAAAGTGGAGCAGGAGGGTTATCTGCAGCACGCCAACAAGTCCAGCAGCGCCTCTATGGCCGTCGCCAACGGTTACGGCAAGGCCAACCACATCTTGGGCTTCTCCCACCACTCGCCCAATCACGTTCAGCTGCCACCCCTGTCCCCGCTATCGACCAACTACCCCTGCTACATTTCTGACACACACAGGGTGAGTGGACAACCTTCACCAAGTGACAGCATACACAACCAACACAAAAATGAATAAAGATGACTCTGTTGTCAGGGGTCATGCTGGGAAATGTAGTCTTTGCAAAACTGTAATTGTAACATAACAATCGTATGCATGATTGTTGGGGCACTCGTGTTTGAATCGGTTTCTGGTTGGCCCTGTGTCGTAGGTTCCCTTTCCTGTGTCGTTGCATTTCAACATCCGGAACATTCCACAGCATGGAACAGCTGCTATACAGGTATAAAAAAAAAAAAAAACAGTTAAGGTAGCCTGTTGAAATGGCCACTAATCACAAAAATTATGTTTGAATCGATTTACTGATTATTATTTGGAGGGTTTCATTCAAATGAAGAGAGTGACACAATTCTTATCTCCTCTTTCTCTCTGTCTCTTCGTCTCCCTCTCTTTTTCCAGAGACACTATAATGAGGAGGACCCAGAGAAGGAGAAAAGAGTGAAAGAGATCGAACTGTTGCTCATGTCAACCGAGAATGAACTCCGAGGCCAGCCTGCACAGCCAGTGAGTGTGTACGGGTGTGTCTGTGTTTCTGTGGCCGACCTCCGGCGTTATGACAGTGCAGGTGTGTGTGTGTTTGCGTGTTTGCGTGTGTGCACAGGGAGGAAACATCTGGGGGGTCAGTTTCACTGCCCACAGCAGAAGTGATGAAACCGTATTCTGGCTTTGGTTGACCCTTGTGCAACCCTCTGCTACCTTCTCACTTATCTGAGCTTTTCTGAGGAAAGAAAAACGTAAAACTCAACTTCCCCTTCCCTCTCTCCATCTCTGTCTGTCTGTCTCCCTCTGTGTTGTTTTCTCTGTCTGTCTCTCTCTCATACTTCCTCTCTCTCTCTCTCTCTCTCCCTCTCTCTCTCTCTCTCTCTCTCCCTCTCTCTCTCTGTCAGATGATCCCATCATTTCTGAACTGGATAAACCAGGGCTCTCTGACAGACAGCTTAGAGGGCGTGACCTCCCACCCCCACCAGGGCGCCGCCCCAGCCCCGCCCCTTGACCAAGGGTGCCTCCCAGAAGGAAGCGCCTCGTCGGCACGCAGCCTGGGAACCCTCGTCCACGGCAACCACAATAACAACAACAACAACAACAACAACAGCAGCTCCAACCTTTCCGGCATGCCAGAGTCAGAGTTCATGGAGTCCGTCATCGACTCGGTAAGACTACGTTTCATTCAGCGAGCGCCAAAAAAATACAAAAACCTGTCTTGCCAAGTGACGTAGCTCCTCGAAAAACGAATTGAAGGTTAAACTGCCGCACAGCATCAAATTCTTCCGGAACGGATTAGCATAACTGTGGGTTCTGACCCCTTATCCACTCCCGCCTTCTCTTCAGAACCTGTCCTCAATGAATGAGGTCACCAGCAGTGCGCTCTCTGATAGGAGCTTGCCCGAAACAAACAGGGGCTTGCCCAATCAGGGCTCAGGGACTGGTATTGGCACATTTTCATTGGCCGGTTTCGCCTGCTCAACGCCCAAGCGTACTCCAGTCAGAAACCTGCCCTTTTCACCCACGCAGGTAGCTAAGCAACAGCGGAATCGAATTAGAATTGAGTCAATCAACCTCCATGTGATTACTGTATGAAGTCTAATCACCCATCCAGTGTGAGGACTAATTAGTGTGCTTTGATATAAAATCATCTCTCTACGTCTCCCTCTCTCCACACTTTCCCCTTTTCTGCAAATGACTCTGCCTTTTCCATCCACTGTTCTATTGTTCATCTTTTCATGAAAACTATTCTGATCTGATTGGCTGGATCCTGCCTTCTATCCAGCTCTCTGTCCGTCTCGTAGCTGTCGATATGACCCCGCAGGTTCCCATGACGATTCGCATTAGTCTCATGTTCATCCGTCTTCTTTTTTTCCCAACCACAGTTTTTCAACCAATCAACAAGCCCGGAACAATCAGATAGCGACAGCCTATCGATGAGCTCACCTGCGGACACCAAACCCTTGTTGGTCACACCCTTACACCGAGACCACACCCTCCGACTGCAGAAGGAAAACGATGTGTAAGATCTCGTGCTCTATCTGACTCGATTCCAATCTACTTTCTTCTATTCTGTGTTCGTCGTCTGTTTTAGTCATCTGTGTTCCACAGTGTTCATATCAAACTTAAAACTGGAGTGATTGATAGTAGTCCTGTCAACTATGGAAAACTCACCCCTCTCTCTCTCTCTCTTTATTTGTCTTTTTCTCCCTCCCTCCCCCTCTCTCTCTCTCTCTCTCTCTCTCTCTCTCTTTCTCTCTCTCAGGTTCAGGACGCCCAACATCCGGCGCTCCATCATGGAGTCCACTCCTCGCACGCCCACTCCCTTTAGGTCAGCCTTGACCCAGGAATCCAAATATGGATCCCTCAAACTACTGGTGAGACACACACACACACACACCAAGACTGCGCTGGGAAGAGGAAAATATGTACATTTACCTACACAGCAGCGCATAAAAAACTAAAGTTGCCAATTCAAGAGAATATAGATGAATAATGTCCATAAAAGCATGCAAAGTCAAATCACGGCTGAGAGTGTTCTACCCCCCGCTCCCCTGTGGACAGCCAATCACTGAGCTGTTCTGGCCTTTTTCAGAACTCCCCTCTGGAGCAGGACTTGGTAGATTCCATCAAGCAGGAGCCTATGGAGTTTACCGTATCAGCAGGGGGGTCACAAGATGAACATCCCCCTATGAAGAAGATCAAACAAGAGGTATTTCCATTTCCTCTCTTTAACCCAGCAAAGCGCAGACGCGCGCGCACACGCACGCAGACGGAGACGCTAACTTTCTTTTTTCGCGGTGAAACAAAAGTGAAAGCACCCTGAGCGCTTAGTGAACACCATGTGAATCCTGCCCTGTGTGTTCATCCAACCATGAACGTTTATCAGTCATTCAGCTCAGGGAAACGTCTTCTCGTGGTTAACGGCTCGAGCTCGTCCAATCCAGTTATGAAGCTGCTCTGGTCTGGTGTGCTCGTGCTCAGGTCCTGCCCTGCTCTCTGACAGCTTGTGCTTGTGGTCGCAGGTGGAGTCCCCTTGTGAAAGAAGTCCCTGCATGCAGTGGGACGGTCAAGACCTTCAAGCCCGGCTCTTCTCCCCCTCAGGTCCTGCCCAGGAAGTACCTGTAAGTGACCTTTCACCTCATCCCCCCTTTGTCGCGTGTCAGGTCGCGAGGCGATGAGCAAACTTGAGTGAGACTTGAGTGAGTACCGTGGAACGCGGTTATTGACATTAGCGTTAGAGGATTAGCATTAGCAGCAGACACAGAAGTCCCCTTCCCAGAATGCTCTGGGGGGCGGACCCATTGACTTTGTTTGAGGCTGTATTGTGAAATGAACGTCAGAGGACCCTCTGTGTTTGCCAGGACCTCTTAACCAGCTCCGTGCTCAGCGATGAGGGCCACAAGTCCTATCACCTCCCCCACCGATCCATGGCCAGCCAACAGCAGGTGTGTGTGTGTGTGTGACTCACCCAAGTTAGCCTCGGTCTCAGATTGCATGAAAGATTACCAGATAATACAATGTAAACTTGACATAACGCATACTGTCTCTCTCCCTCTCACTCACTCACTCTCTCTCTCTCTTTCACACCCTTTGGTTATCTCTATCTGTCTCTCTCTCTTTCACACTCTTTGTCTATCGCTCTCTGTCTCTCTCTCCCTCTCTCTCTCTCTCTCTCTCTCTCTCTCGGTCTCTCTCTCTCTTCTCTCTTTCACACTCTTTGTCTATCGCTCTCTGTCTCTCTCCCTCTCTCTCTCCCTCGGTCTCTCTCTCTCTCTTTCACACTCTTTGTCTATCTCTCTCTCTCTCTCTCTGTCTCCACAGCAGCTCAGCACATGGGAGCAGGTGGCTTGTGGGAAGACAGAGGAGCAAGTCTTGGCTTTGGAGCAGAGCCACAAATACATGAACACTTACTCTACAAGAACTCTGGTCATGTAAACACACACACACACACACACAAGCGCACGCACATGCGCACGGCCAAAAGACAGAAGAGAGAAGTTGATTTGAAAACATCAACATTCCAGCACTCTTGGAGTTTGACTTTGATTAGATTTTGTTGTGGTACAACAGTTGGGAGAGGCTTAATGCCGTTTGGTGTTTTTAAACACACTCGTTGGATTTCAACCAACCAAAGACTATTATTTGTTTGTTATTTTGTGTTTTATATGAATTCTGTTGTTTTTCTGTTGATTCTGTTTGTTTTGTTGCTTTTGTTACTCTAATACATATGTTGTATTATAAGTGGGTAAATGTTCCTGTAATTTGCAGAGGGCTGTATTCGTGATCATTATTAATTTTAATAATAATATAAAGAACAATCAGATTTAATTTATTGGTTTTATTTTGATGGGGACTGCTTTTTATTCTCTTGTTTTTTTCTGTTTGTTTTCTTTCAATCGGTCAATCAAGCAGTGTTTGATTCCAGTATTTCAGTCCTGAAGCTCCCTAACATTACACCTTACTAAAACTGAAGGTGCCAAATAAATAACCTGCAAACCTTTTGTATTTCAGTCACAAGACGCTCTCGCTGGCGGAAAAAAGCCTTTAGGAGGACGTCTTGTTGACAAGACGTTAACATTTCACTGCTGAACATGAGCTGGGTCGTCTGTTCTGTAGTCCCTCGAACAATTAGGGATGATCTTGTCATGTTTATGTGACATTTGGGCCAGTCCATTTAGGTGTTACCCCGAATAAGAAGCTTGTCTGAGAACTACAAACCAGTTTTTTACTCTAGCCTGTATTTGTATGTTGTTCGTTTCCTTATTTACCTTTACAGTATACTGTATAGGGAGACGTTTCCATTGAACAAAATGTATTAACTACTATTGTGATTTTATTGATCAAGTCAAACCTAAAGTCCTACGCAAGTTTACAGCTGTCAATCAAACTGAGGACAGCTCTTCCTAGTTCTCATGTTTGTGTTAAACACTGCTATTGTACTACAGACAATGACCTTGTAGTATCACAAGTTTTATATAGCTGTTT